>RJWJ010000500.1:0-222154 GCA_004363605.1 Indri indri
TTCCAGCTCTATCCAGGAGTATACAAGAGGTGCTATATCACCATTGTTTCTTAAAGCTGAATAGTACTCCATGGTATACATATACCACATTTTATTAATCCATTCATGTATTGATGGACACTTGGGTTGTTTCCACATCTTTGCAATTGTGAATTGTGCTGCTATAAACATTCGGGTGCAGGTGTCTTTTTCATAGAGCAACTTTTGTTCTTTTGGGTAGATGCCCAGTAATGGGATTGCTGGATCAAATGGCAATTCTACTTGTATCTCTTTAAGGTATCTCCATATTGCTTTCCACAGAAGTTGCACTAGTTTGCAGTCCCACCAGCAGTGTATGAGTGTTCCTATCTCTCCGCATCCACGCCAACATTTATTGTTTTGGGACTTTTTGATAAAGGCCAGTCTCACTGGAGATAAGTGATATCTCATTGTGGTTTTGATTTGCATTTCCCTGATGATTAGAGATGTTGAGCATTTTTTCATGTGTTTTTGGGCCATTATTCTGTCTTCTTTTGAAAAGTTTCTGTTCATGTCCTTTGTTCACTTTTTGATAGGGTTGTTTGATTTTTTCTTGCTGATTTTCCCGAGTTCTAAGTAGATTCTAGTTAACAGCCCTTTATCAGATTTGTAGCATGCAAAAATTTTCTCCCATTCTGTAGGTTGTCTGTTTGCTCTTGTGACAGTTTCTTTGGCTGTGCAGAAGCTTTTTAATTTGATCAGGTCCCATTTATTTATTTTGGTTGTTGCTGTGATTGCCTTTGGGGTCTTCTTCATAAATTCTTTGCCTAGGCCAATGTCTAGAAGAGTGCGGGGTTTTTGAACACATGGAAACGTTACCATTGCCCCATGAGAAGTCCCCCTCCTGCTGCGGAGAGGACCCCTACTCTGTCTGTGGCATAGGGTCCCTTGTCTGTCTCTCTCAATAACCTTTCCTGTAGCTAGTGGCTTGCTCTTGAATTCTTTCCTTGAGAAGCCAAGAACCCTCTTGGCAAGTTCAGGGGCCTTTCCTCCTCTCACTGGGACACCCCCTGCCTCACTCCCAGGGTTCCCATCTCCTTCAGGCCCAACAAATGCACTTACTCCTTGCTTCTCCATTTCCCAGTTTTAGCTACTTTAGAGCCTCTCTGTTCCTCAGCATGGCCAGACTCTTCCGCAGGATGTATCTCTCCACATGAGTATGGCCAACCCTGAGATCATCCGTAAGCCTTCTGCGGGAATGATTATAGCTGCCACAGGGCTGGAAAGTGACAGATCTTGCAAGAGCAGAGGATGGACACAGGATATCAGAAAAGAGGGTTGCATAGGTAGGGGGAGGCCAGATGCTGGGGCACTAGGAGAGCCTGGTCGGTTCAGACACTCATGGTGGCAGGCAGGAAGCCACTGAAGCATGGATGCGTAAGATAGGCCTCAATGACACCATCCATGCTGGCACTGAGACTTCTAGACAATATTCTACCTCTGGATATCTATGTCCCAGTTTCCCATCCTTTCATCTGTATAAATAGCTAATTTTTTCAGTGATTTGGGAGTGACCTGGGTGAAGAGAAGACACATATGAACAAGGTTATGAATTCCTGTGTGATCGTTTCACTGATGAATATAGACTCCACGTGCTCTACTTTGGTTCACAGTGAAAATTTTTAAGCTGAACATTAACGCTACTTCTCTTAGAATCTTCGGGCAAGAGCTAAACTGTCCGAGGCAGAGGACAAGGGGCCCCCCAGGGGCTGGCTTTCAGGTGTGACCAGCTGCACATCAGCCCTGCTCTCCGGGCCCCACATAAAAACAACACGAAGCTGAGTGGGAGGGGACTGGCTCCGTTTCCCAGCAAAAGAGTCCATGTGAGCAAGATGGGCAGCCATATCCCTGGACGCCTGAAAACAAACCCTTCTCGGGGCAGTTGGTGGGGTGACATCAGAGCCTGGAAGGGATAGATGGGCATTGGGAGAATGTGTGAAATTCTTTCAGGGATGGAATCCAAGCCTCTGGCCAGGTGAAGGCCATCCCAGGATGGGTGGGATGCTGGCACTTCTACATGGCACTGGGGGATTGTTTGGGGACAGATTGAAAAGCAGAGAGAGGCCTCCAGCAAAAAGCAGAGTTCACAGAAAAAAGAGCAAAGTAGTCAGGTTTGTCTCATTGATGTTTTTAACTAAAATTCCAGAAAGCAAATATTTCAAAGGAACCAGAGGCCAGAGTACGGAGGCAGGTGCAGATGGAAGGAACTCTGAGAGCTCCCTTTGTGCCGAGCGCTGTGCCAGGGTTTTGTAGGTTTCATTTCACTTTGTTGTAGCAACAGCCCCGTAAGAGCTGTGTTATCACCCCTCCTGCACAGTTGAAATGTTGGAACTTCAGTGAATTTAAGTTTTCCCACTTAAAATCAGTATAATTCACAGATAATAGAATGCACCTACATTAAGAGTACGGTTTAATGAATAACTTTTGACAATTATACATCCAAACAACCACCTCCCTAACCAATTTATAGAACATTTTCATCTCCCCAGAAAGTTTCCTGATGCCCTTTTCAAATCAAAAACCTTCCCCCAAGAGGCACCCACTCTTCAGTTTCCTATTAGCATTTATTAGTTTTGCTCATTGTGTTAATTTGCCATGGCTGCCATAACAAAGGACCACAGAAGGGTAGCTTAAAGAAAAGAAATTTATTTTCTCACAGTTTGGAGGACAGAAGTCCAAGGTCAAAGTGCTGTTAGGGTTAGTTTCTTCCGAAGCCAGTCTCTCTCCTTGGCTTGCCGATGGCCTTCTCCCTGCGTCCTCGTGTGGCCTTCTTTCTGTGCATCTGCGTCCTAATCTCTGCTTCGCAAGGACACTAATAGTCTGAGACCAGGGCCCACTCTAATGCCTCATTTTAACTTAATTACCTCTTTTGAGATTCATTCATACAGCTGTCTTCATCAGTAGTTTATTTCTCTTAATCATTGTATGAATACATCCCAGTTTGCCCATCCATCCTTGTTAATGCGCAGATTGTTTTCAGTTTTTGGCTCTTTTTGCAAAGTCTGTTATAAACATTCTTATTCAAGGCTTTTTGTGCACGTATGTTCATTTCTCTTGGATAAACTGCAGGGTCCCAGGGCTAATTTCACAAGAGCCTACCCAGCAGAGTTCCCAAGTGGTTGTCCCATTTTACAAGCCCACGGCAGTGGGAGAGGTCACCACTTCCTGCACATCCTTGGTGACACTTGGTTTTGTCAGCCTGAGATTTAATCATTCTAGTGTGTGTGAAATGGACTCTTGTGATTTTAGTTGAATTTCTCTAAATATGAGAGATGTTGAAAACCTTTTCATGTGCTTATTGGCTTTTTATACATCTTTGTGAAGTGTACAGCCAAGGCTTTTCTGCCCTGGTTAAAAGATCAAATTGTTGGTCTTCCTTATTGATTTGTAGAACTTACATATTCTGTATAAAAAGTCATTTTTCAGATAATTGTATTCAAAACATTTTTACCCAGTTTGTGACTTGCTTGGTAATTTTCTTAATGGTATTTCCTGATGAGAAGAAATTTTTAATTTTTAATTTTATAAAGTCTAATTTGTCAACTCTTTTTTCTTTTAGAGTGTTTTTGATGTCCTATCTGAGAAGTTTTTCCCTTTCCATAATTGTAAATATATTCTCCTCAGTTTTCTTCTATAAGCTTTATAATTTTACATTTTATATTTAGCTCTAAGATTTATGTCAAGCTAACTCCTGTGTATGCTATAAGGTAGTGTTTGCAGTTCATTTTTTTCCCTATATAGAATCTAGTTATTCTAGCACCATTTGCTTAAAGACTTTCCTTTCTCCATTGGATTGCCTTGGTGACTTTGTCCAAAAACTTGGTCATACGTGGGTGGGTCTGTTTCTGAACTCTTTATTGTGTTTCATTGACCTATATGTCAATTTGTCTGTCTGTGCTGTGCTGTTTTGATTAATGTAGCTTTGTAACAAGTCTTGAAATCAGGTAGCGTATCTCCTCCAACTTCGATCTTATTTTTTAATATTGTGTTGGAAAATTTAGTTTCATTATATTTACATATAAGTTTTATGATTAGCTTGTCAATTATTACAAAACAATCTTCTCGGATTTTCGCTAAAATTTAACTGACTCTTTTTAGCAATTTAGGAAGAGTTGCCATCATAATGATCTCTCTCCATTTATTTAGATATTCTTTAATATTTTAGCAACATTTTCAGTGCATAGGTTTTGCACATTTTTCATCAAATTTATTCCTAACTATTTTGGATGTTTTATGCTTTTGTAAAATTTTGATTTTTTATTTGCTAGTTTTTTTTTGCCAATGTATAGAAATACAATTGTTTTTATATATTGACCTTGTTTCCTGCATTTTTACTAAACTAACTTATTATTCTACTAGTTTTTTGTTGATTCATTAAGATTGTCTACATGCATAATCACATCATGTGTCAATTAAGAGTTTGACTTCTTTTCTTTCCAATATTTATGCCTTTTATTCCTTTATCTTGGCTTGTTACACAGGCTGGAACATCTAGTACAATGTTGAGTAGAAATGGTGAAAGGAAACATCCTTGTTTTGGTCCTTTTCTTAGAGGGAAAGCATTTAATATTTCATGATAAAGTATGCTGCTGGTTATAGTCTTTTCACCTATAGATGATTGCAGATTGCAGAAGTTTCCTTTTATTCCTGTCGTTGAAAGGTATGCTTCTTTTATTTTTTTCCATGAATAGGTTAAATTTTATAAAATGCTTTTTCTGCATCTGCAGAGATGATTGTAGGTTAATGTGTTAAATTATATTAATTGAATTTTTAATGTTAAACAAATTCTGCTTTCCTGAATAAGTTCTTGGTTGTAAACATTATATGTATATTATATACAGCTGATACAACTGTTAACACCTTATTAAGACTTTTTATGTAGAGATTCATTAACTTTTTCAGTCACAGAGTTAATAAATGGGGGACCCAAAACTTGAACCCATGCTTACTTGATTTTGTATCCACTGCTCTTTCTGATATAACTTACCACTACCACCCACTGAAGCATGTCGGGAAAAAGCATGTGCTGTTTTAAACATCTAGAGAGATGCTAGAAAATCCACCCTGAGGCTGCTATCACTGAGGCGTTCCCGCCTGCTCTGTGATGGGAATGCACTTGGAATTAGAAAGGGGACTGGGGAGATAGGACCCAGAGAAGATGCCAGGTATGTGCATAGGAAAGGATTCCCATATTGGGAGAAATTAGAATCTCGATCAATCAAAACCCACTTTAATACCTGGAGACAAAGTGGTTCTGCTTAAACTGAAGTGTGTTGTAAAGATAAGGAAATGCAAGCAGAAATACTCAGGTTCTGCTCCCAGTTCTGCTACAAGTTAGATGTACGTCTGTTATAACATTTTAATCTCTCCATGTTAGAAAATACTTATTTTACATAAAGATTACATAAAGTGCTAGATAAGTGCAATCATTAACACTTAAAATCCAAAACTGACCTTAATAATGGATCATCAGTATTGATTTTCACCTTTGTCTATATGGCTGTTGCTAATATCCTTCTAGAAAATCAAGTGTCCCATATATCTTTCCTTCTTAGAGCAGGTGCATGTCAAAACACTTTGTAAAACTATAATAAAAACAGATAAAATAAAGCAATAGTAATAATTATGATAAAACTGGGCCCCATTCTTCCAGTTCACTTCCATCACATGTAGTACTCAGCCTTTTTTTTTTCTTGATAGGGTCTTGCTCTGTCTCCCGGGCTAGAGTGCCGTGGCATCATCCTAGCTCACTGCAACCTCAAACTCCTGGGCTTGAGCAATCCTCCTGCCTCAGCCTCCCGAGTAGCTGGGACTACAGGCAAATGCCATCACGCCTGGTTAATTTTTCTATTTTTTGTAGAGATGGAGTCTTGCTCTAGCTCAGGCTGGTCTCAAACTTTTGGCCTCAAGCAATCCTCCTGCCTTGGCCTCCCAGAGTGCTAGGATTATAGGTGGGAGCCATTGCACCCTTCAAGGTCACAAAAGAGAGCAAGTTCAATTGAAGGAGAAGTAGGACTCTCCAAAAGGAATTTTAAACTCAAGGTAGGCATAGCACCTACAGCTTAAAACATAATTTTTAATCTATAGAATAGGCATTTTAAATCAGCAATATTTGAAGCAATGTGTAAAATAGTTAGAATATCACATTATTAGCATAAGGGTAATCTATCAATTCAGAAGAGGAATTGCAACTGTAAGAACCAGTAATAATATGAAAAATATCATTTTGACCAGAACTGAACTTTAGATACTTAGATCATCTGTCCTTTAACACATTGACTGCCACACTAGAAAAAAACCTTTTTTTCCTTGGGGCCAAGGTGTTTTATTACAAAAATAGAACAAAAACTTCGAAAGCAAAATAATCCTTTCTCATTTAATGAAAAATTTACTATTTTTTATTGTTTTCTGTGCGTGAGTTACGAGGCTCCCAGGGTGAAGAGATGTGTCAGTTACATATGCTTTGCGAGGCCCTGGGCTCAAAACTAGCATGAGTTGAATAAAACTCACAGTGCAGTTAATGTGTCAAAGTTCAAGAAAAGTCCATATTCCTTTGTGTCTGGGTAAATGCATAGAGCTGAATGGATTTGAGTGCATGTGTTTCTCATTCCTCCAAGACATAAGCTCCTGAAATCCTATTCAAAAGAGCAATCAGATGTCACCCTGACAACCTAGGCTCTTCTTCCTCACACTAAATTAAGACCTTGTAGAACCTCAAGAGGGTATATTAAGGTTGCCTAGACCAGACCACGGTTCGGGGAGCTGGGAGCTAGGAGAAGGTGGGTCTCACGTCCCTGCCACTGACTGATGGAGGGATGCTTGTTTCTCCTCCTCTGCTGGGCTAGGGGCAGCAATGCTTCTTCAGCCTGAGATGCTTTCTTTGTTTTTTAAAAAATGAGTACCCAACATCTGGGAATGGCTTCCTGAAACCCCTTCTTTGTTTCTCCCTGAAATGATGACGAATCCATGGGTTTGCCTGAGCAAAATAAATGTAAGACTTCCGGCTGCTGGATTCTGTACTTGGTTCCCCAGATTAGACAAAAGGCTTATTCCACTGTCAAACATACCAAATTATCCCCAGATCAAAGTCAAAGCCCTTGAAACAAGTGATAAATGATAAGACCCACTAGCCCTGGCTGTTCCTAAAAGGGCTTCTGCGGTGAGAGTGCAAATCTGGTTCCAATATTAGGAGCAGAAGTTAAATACTTTATAATCCTATTATGATGGGAAAGGACCAGATGATCCACAGGGCTCGGACAGGCTTTTCCTTGTCTGGTCATTATGCCTGGGGGCTACGTTGGTCATGGGATGTGTCTAAACATCTGTATTCAGTAAAAGAAGTGCTGGGGTTATTTTTTATCTTTATTGTTAATATCTATGATTTAAACACTTTAAAATAATACAATTTTAAATAACTTGAATAATTGAAGGAATGGGACATTCCAGTGAGTTTAATAATTTAATAGCTAGAAAACTATTTTCCTTCTAACTCGGGTTGAAAATTTTTCTATGATCATGAGCTGATATCACCGTGCGGCAGAAAGATTATTCAACAAAGACTCAGAAGTGGATCCTAACACCGATGCTTCCATCATCCAGCTGGGAGACCTGAGCCAATTCTTTTTTCTTCTCAGAGCCTCAATTTTGCAATCTGCTGGACTACGCGATCTCTAATGTAATCTCTAAAACTCCTTCCCGCACTACTCTTCCACTGCCTTGCTTTAGGGACAGTGTGCCCCACTGAATCTTTCTTTGACTGTGAAGGATCTGGAAGGAGGACTGTCGGGCGTCACTTCTCACACTGCTGGGCGTGAAGAAGGAACAGGAGATTGGTTTGCACGTGCCCTTCCCCTGGAAGATACATGCTGCTTCAGTTTAAGCCAAAACCTCACGTTAATTCCACAAATCAGTTGAATATGCATTCGTTTTCAAGTGCTCACTAGATGCAAGCAGCTGGTCCAGGTGCTGTGGGTGCTGTAAGAAAAAGCAGAACACGAATTTGGCCTCAGGAACTCGATTAGAGAAATGTGACGTTATGCTGTAGAGATAACGATATTAGCAGGCAGCCTGGACTAGCGCTGAACTCAAAGTAGAAAGGCCTGCAGGATTATTTGGGAGGAGGCACACATACCAAAGGATTCTGGGGAAAACATCAAGCAGGTAGTTGAAGAATGCTTGTTTTCCAGTGTTCTGATGGCCTTTTAAAAGGGTAGTTTAGAGGGAAAAAATCTCCACTGAATGAGGACTCTGATTATTTACTTTTGGAGTTCGTGGGTTACTAGCCCAGCTGAGGACAGCCTGCCAAATGGGCAAAGAAGAAACTTGTTTTCTTTGAAGGTTTTCTTCTTTATTGGATCTTAATTGGAGGGGGTGGGGGCGGCGGGGGCAGGCAGGTACAGTGTAATGTTTCAATACATGTATATATTGTATATTTGTATACGTGCACTGGATGGATAATTACCACAGGGTAATTACTGCATGCATTATTTTAAATATGTATACTTTCTTTGTAGTGATAACATTCAAAATCTTCTCCTCTAGCTATCTTGAAATATACATGAAGTGTTTTTGATCCTGTCTCTGATAGTTGCTCGAACGCCCAGCCTTCAAAACCACAGAACTGCTAAGAATAGTTTGGCATTGCGATGATTTTCTAATGGAAATGCCAAAAATGGATTAAGAGAGAAGGTTTTAGAACATCCTTTCAGAAGATCAATTAGAACAAGAGATGCCTGTCTCCCAGAGGCAGGTTGGAGGAGAGAAGAGGTGGTAGATGCCCCTGGGGACCCCTTCCAAGTCCCAGCAGGGCTACTATCCTGGGGCGGTGTCGGCAACCCCTCTGAAGGTCGGGCCTCTTGTCATCACCAGCACTGTCCCGTCAGGGATCTGCTACTCTCTGGTTCCCTGAGGAGGTAACGGCTCCATCAGAGAACGGCCCATAAAGCAGGTCCCAAGGGGACCAAACCTGGCATTTGGATTTTGGGCTCTGGGCCAGCAAAATCCTTATGAACTGGAAGAACTACCCTCCTCCAGCTTGGGTGAAGATAGAGATCATCCAGTTGGAAGTTGGAGAAAGAGCCCTAGAGCAGGGACATATAGCAGAAAGGGTGGGTGTTGATGGGGTTTAGTAGAGTTTAGAGGACCACTAGGCTGGTATTTTCTGTTCCGAATGAGGATGTTGGCAAATAAAATCCAGTATGCTTTTGCTGGCAGAGGCCACTGCTGTGGGGGAAAAAAAACCCACAAATAACCTGGAGATAGCTTTGCCATGGGCTAAAAATCTGTATTTGGGATCAAAAGGAAGTAAGGAGAGGGTGGTTTTTACTAGCTCGAAGCTGGGAGACCATGATACTTACAGACTTGTTTTTATAGGGAGTTATATCCTAAGCCCTCCTGCAGGCTGCGAGGAGTGAGAATAAGTCTTTGATGCTCAGGGGAAGGCAAGGGTCTTCGTGATATTCAGGGTGAGGAGGAGTAAAGGCTGGAAGTTAGTAAACTGTGTCGCCTGTTTATAAGGCAGGCTGACCACATAATATAGAATGGGGTCAGAGTACAAACACCAGCAAAACATGAAGAATATATACACATATATATATATATATATAATTTTTTAAACTGAGATTTTGCAATTTATGTGACTAACTGCATATGGGACAGTGGGACATGTGTGGACAAGGTAGTAGATGAATTTCATCGCCACCACAAGGCGTCTCCTCCTCTCCTCCACAGGACAGCCCCTAGGGATGGAAGCCCAGACTGTCACATCCTTGTATGTAGTATGAGTTCTTCCTTAATTTCAGTGGGGGAGTGTCTTGCTTACCTGGCCAAGAAGGAAATAGCAACTCTCTTTCTGATCTTGCAAATGACTGATGAAACTTCTGAAGAACCGCTTTCCAAGTTAACTGAGGTAAACCAACTGGAGAATGTCCCCACCCCAGAGGAAAATTGCCGTTTTCCTTGTTTCATGTTTTTGTGCAGAGATGTCCCCTGAGTAATGCATCTAGCCTATTTCTTTGGCTGTAATCTGGCCCTTGCTGGGCTATGCCCCAAGTGGACTGACAGCTAAGCATATTGTGGTCTGTCTCTTTTCTCTTTCTTTTGCACCATTCTCCTCATAGTGGTATTGGGCATGTCTGTACCACAGATCAAATTCTCCCAAGATACCTGTGGAGCGGGGAGCCCAATTGTGGCTGTATGTCTCAACCACTTATTTGAATTCAGCTTCATCCACAGTAAAAATAACATTTCGAAATTCATCTGTTTGATTCTTGTATGTTCTCAATTGATTCCTAACTCAGAAATATTTAAAATGTGAGATCAGTTATCACTCACAAAACCCAGCATCTTAGAGAAAGGTTCTTAAGTAAAAATTTTTTAAAAAGCTAACTACTGAGAGCATTTGCAAAATCTGTAAGAATTCCTTTCCATCTGCATAAGGTCCCATCCTCTGGGGAGGGAGAAAGAAAAGAGACTGGATAAACTGCAAACGAAGACTCTGCTGTTAGTAATTTATTTTTACCCACAATACAAAGCCCAGTGCTGGGTACAGACGAGTGAATAGAAATGGCATCATCCCTTGCGTTTGGCAGCGGGTGGAGCAAGCAGTGGGGAGGGAGCATCCCAACCTCGGACTGTGTCAGTGTGGAAGCTGATGCCCACTTGGAGCTAGAGGTAACTATTAAATAGCTTCTCCCGCACCCTGCTGTGTTCTGGCATGACACAGTTCCCTCCAAAGTCCCTGTGCTGAGGACATTATTGGAAATGCCAACTTCTCCTGAGACACGGCCTCCTGGGTTGGAGAAGCCCCTTCTCTGAGGGTGGGACCCTCCTGGAACAGAGCCCCAAAGCTTCCCTGGCTCCTTGGCCTTCTCCAATTAAAGAGGTAAAGCAGACGGTTAGGAAGCTGAAATGGACCCCAGGAAAAGGAACACACGCATGTGGAGAGCAAATGCCTGGTGGTATTGTTCATGTCCTAACCGAAGCCAGAGTTTCTGCCTGAGGATACTGGTTCAGACATGCACTCCACCCACTGCAGGTGACCCACGAGACCTCACAGGTGCTGCCCTAATCTAAATCTTTCCCAGATTGATAGACAAGGCTACACCGCAAGGGTGCCCTCACACAAGGTGGCTTTGGACTCTGATTCTTCCACTTACTAGCTGTGAGAATGTGGGAAAGTTATTTGACTTCTCCGATCTTTGATTTCCTCATCTATAAATGGAGATTAAAAATAGCTATCTTCTTTTATTGTTCTCTAGAAGTACTGATAGCATGGACTTATGGAAAGCATCTAGAATAATTGCTGATATACAGTCAGTACTAACTAAATGGCATCCAGGGATAAACATCCTGTCATTATTTTCAGGATAAATCCGAGCACTATTTTCAAGTGTTTTTGGCATCCAGGCGCACACCAAGTCATCTAGACATATACAGAAGCATAACATACTTAACACGTGTATACATTCTTGAATACTTTTGACCCACATGGGCCCGATTCCCAGTTCAGCACTTCTGGAAGATGCTCAGCACAAAGGAGCGACCGCGCAAAGATGCTCAGAACGCGGCAAATGCGAGACAATGCGGGAGCGAGCCCATGATTTGCAACCGTGCTCCAGAGGTGATGCCTTGGAAAGGAACATGACAGAAGAGTGACAGCTATCCAGGACAACCCTCGGGAGGCTGGTTAGAAGTTAGGACAACAGGATTGACGGGGCTGGACCATCGGGGGAGAAGGGTAACTCGGGAGGGTTAGAAGAGAAAACTCCCCAAACATCTTGAGAAAGGAAACACAAAATTTCTTAGAATCCATCTATTAGAGAGTGGAACTCTGAAAGTAGGCCAAAGTGAAGCAGAAAGGCAGGGAGGAAGCAGATCAGACAAGGGCAGAGCTGGTCTTACAATGGGCAAATCCAGGAAAAAGACTGAACGTTGGGAATCAAAACCTGCTGGATTTTGCAGCCTTCTGGTGACAGGAGCTCGTTACGGGGCAAGCAGCAGCAGAAAAAAAGGCGTGAGAAAGTAGGTTTAGAAACCAAGACCCAAAACATTTCCAGTCTGTACTGTGCTCGACTGGATTGAGAATTTATGGCAAAATTGGAGTCAGAATTAGAGAGGATCTAGTCCTAGTGCTTAACTCAGTTCTAGGATGCAGAGTTAAGACTCTTACGCATAGGATAATATGCATAATTAAAGGGATTTAAGTGTTAAAATCAACAGAGGCAGCTGAACTGCAGAATGCAATTTATGTACTATGATATGTTAGGGCTACAGTTAAAAAAAAAATAGTAAAAAGGAAAGCTCCAAACTTCCCAATTTTCTCGCCGTAACTCTCTGGGTCAATAACTCCTTGAGCAAACCTGGTCATCGAGACCCTGCTTAAACTGTTTGGGTTCCCCAGTGACCTTAGGGAAAAGGTCAAAGCCTTATGAAGGGGTTGTTCCCAGCCCATCAGCAGGTGTGTGAGAGGTGGGATGGGAGCCCGGCCTTCCATTCTCGGTCCTGTGCTCTTCTGAATGCACCACACTGCTTCACAAAGATGTCCCCAGTCCTTATTCCCGAAGAGAGAGGTGAGAATAATGGCAGGCAGCTCCTTCTCTGGAGTGGTTTGGATGCCATCCCTTCTGAAGGGCGGGGATAACGGGCTGCAGCCCCTGCCAGCTGAGCAGTCTCTGGGTCCATCCAGACTATACCAGAAGAGGTGAGTGTAGACCAAGGCCCAGCATAATGGATGTCGCACCAGTCAGAAAAAAATCCTGCAGAGAGCTCTGGCCAGGCATTCTTGCCCAGAGCTAACAAATTAACTGATACCCCTTCTGCTCTAATTCAGGGGCATTTGAGCAATGCAGAGCAGTGAATTTTCCACGTTTAAGTCCAATATCATAAAGCATTTCAGTTCCCCAAATCCCTTCTCTCTTTCCAGCCAGCTGTCTCCTTTCTTCATAGTGATCTTTGTGTAGAGGCCTCTTCGGACCAGTCGGCTCCTATCATGGAAATAATTCTGTTTCCCACTAGAAGGGAAAAGAAAATTCACCCGCTGAACCACACCAAATTGCAGTGACAGCGTGGAGACCCCAGAGAGGCGCCGCATTGATTAAAACATTCAAGTTAGGAAGGAAGGAAGGGACGGAGGGTGGGGGAGGAGGGCAGAGAGGAACTGTATGGGCTCCTTAAAAAATCCGGAGGGGAGGAAAAGAAATAGGAGTGGATGAAGCGAAGAGAGAAAGGAGCGTCCTCCTCTGGCAGTCTGTCCCCATGGAGACCTCCTAAAGTGCCTTGGTAGGCGCACTGCGAGAAAAGCACGCAGGGTGCGCATCCTTGACTGTGTTCCGCTATCTCCCCCTTGTGGGCGCAGCCAGCGGTCCGCAGAGCAGCCCTGGTGCAGTGGACGCAGGCAGCTGGAGACCATCTGGATGTGTAGGTGCAGCCACAGCCTGAAGGGTGTTTGCGGGAAGCACTAAATCCGTCTGAATGGCCCTGGGAATAAGGGATCCATCACGAGTGTCAGCTTAAATGGCTCTCTGCATTAACAGTCATCTTTAAACAGAGTACTAATGGCTCACGTTGCCACTGTGCTTGACAAAGTGCATTTTCTTACCTGATCCTTGCGGACTCCCAGTGAGGGAGAGATGATGGTCACTGTTTACAGATGAAAAAACTGAGGCCCGGTGAGACTCAACAATTTACCCGGGAGGTAGTGAATAACAGTGCCTTGCCTTGCGTGGGGGCCTGGCTCTCTGGGTTCATAAAGCGCCCTCCAGAGCCCCAGGAAAATGATCTCTCTTACTGCCCTTCTCCTGCTCTCCTACAGGGCAATGGCCTTGACTCGCCCACCCTGGCATCTGCCCCCCGCAGACAGAGGTCCAGAGCCGCAGAATCGGTCTGGTCTGATTGTAATATTCCTCGTGTGCTTTCTTGGAGGCAAGTGAAATCAGTTGGAACTTTCTCAAGCAGTCAGGATTCACTCAACAAGCATTTTTTGAGTTCTAACTAGAAACTGGGAGATTCTATGGTTTTTAAAAAATCCCAGGTCTAATGGGCTGGAATTATCTTATTCTCCCCACTGAAGAGAGAAAACAGCAGAAGCTCAGAGTGAGCCAGTTGGCACAGTCACAGCACAAAGCAGTTGGTCCGAATTCATTCAGGGACTGATCCCGTGCAGGGGGGCAGGAGATTGGACAGAATGACCTTGGGAACTTCCCTTGACCCCAGGGTCTCTCACGTAGGATGGTGGTAGGCTTGGAGGCATTGTGACAGTGATTGCTCCAGACTTAGTCTGGTTGATGAGTAGTCGATGAGATCCAGGAGACTGTCGCTCTGGCTCTGAGCTTTGCCACATGCTGGATTTGTAGCATCAGGCACGTCGCTTCACCTCTCCCTCCCGGCTTTGGTTTGCAGAGTGCGATCTGAGGGGTCGGATGAGCCGGTCTCTTCTTCCTGCACCATGTGCTGGCCCCAGAGCCTCCTGGGCCTGCTCCTCTTCCGTGCTGGCTCTGCGGAGGGTGTTGACTGAGTTCATCTGTTTACCAAGACAGATGCAGCTGTTTCCCTTCCGATTGCTTCATCGCAGGCGCTGACAGACCCTCCTGGGCAGGGCTCTTGGCACCGCCTCGCTGGGGAGCATCTCCAGTCATTACCCGTCCTCATCAGATTCAGATTTATGGGGTGTGAGGCCAGAGCAGGCCCCAGGAAGGCCATGAAACACATGGTCTCCGGGCCCCGTGGGAGCCTGTGTTCTGACTCGCAGGCCGTTTCCCAAGACACTCTGCCAAGCAGGTTGGTGTCGAGGTTCTCACCCCTCCCGCGGGGGGAAGAGGTTAATGGAGCAGACACTTGCCATTGTAAGCAGGCACTCGGCAACAGCAACAGTGGCAGCCCTAGGCTCCATGTGAAAAGTTTGTGTAATGTTTTTATTTTACCTACATTTTTGGACCAGCAATTATGCTACAGGTGTGGTGAGAGCCAATATGTGGGAAAATATGGAATCAGGTAAAGTACATCATCTTTATCCTCTAGCAGTGAGAATACCAATAGATCGTGTTCTCAAATGTTCACTGTGTGCCAGCTGTTATTCTAAGTTCCTGACATTCTTTTACTCCTCTCCCAGTAATCCCAGGAGGGTAGAGAGAGTAACCCCGTTTTACTGACACAAGAGCTGTGCCTAAGAGAGTGTAAGCTGCTTGCCTGGGATTGGGACTGGGAAGGTTTACGCCTCTCTCTTTCCCACCGTGCCCCAGCTTAGCTGGGGAAACAAGTCACCCCACACACAAAGCAATGGTCAACAACAGAAGAGTCCATCAATAAGTACTGGAACTGAGTAGCTGAAACACGTGTGGGTGTTGAGAGGAAGGAGAGAGCGCTACAGGGTGCGGCACTTGGGGAAGGTTTCCTTGGGGAGGTGGCTCGGGACTGGCCTTTTTCCAGGACGGGTAGGACTGATTCAGGTAGGTAGAGGGGCAGGTTAGGAGCAGGGAAGAGCATGCACGTGAAGTGGGGCGTGGGAGTGGGAGCCCATGGCAAGTGGAAGGGAAAGCAGGGCCTCACCCCTCCTTTCCCTGCCCTCCTGACTTGTCGTCCAGGGACTTCTGGGTCTCTGTGGATGAGCACATGGCGGGGACTGCAGACAAAGGCTTGCTTTCTGATAAGTCGTGGGAAACAAAGAAGGTAAAAGGGATATGACCCAAAGGATTTTCTGAGCCTGTCTGCATGGTTGTATGCCCCTGGTTCTCAGCTATTTTTGTACTCAGGGCAGAATTTAATATACTACATTCAGAAGCTCTAGAGCAGGAGGAATTAGATGGCAGCCTCCATCACTGCACTCACCATGTGGTGGCTTTTCAGTCCTGGTTTCCTCTTTGACACATGCCAAGCAAAATTCTTACATGTTCTGATGACAACTCGTCCTCATGCAATGGCTCCCACCCCGCTCTGGACCGCGTCTCAGTTTAGGAGGACATCACCCGAACAGTATGCGTCTCCTCAGTGAACCCAAAGGCACTTTTAGACATTGATCCAAATTTGGCAGCACACATGTGAAGGGGCTGGGGTGCACGTGTGCATCGTGATCTAGGGTGTGAGCCATGCCCCCGGCTGGGCGACCAGAACGTGCCGGTGAGGGCCAAGACGGACGGCAGAGTAGACCTGGGACGGGGGTGCCAAGGCAGAGTCTGGCTTGTGGTTTGGGGTATTCCCATTAACCTGCACTGCCACCAAGCGCTCACTTTCCCAACAGGGCTTCTCAGAGCCAGGGACGAGTCTCCATCATGCCCGCTCTGCTTCCTCACGCGCAACACACACACGCCCTGCACACATTCAGCAGCAGGAGAGGTCAGCCGCAACCCCCCTGGACTGCTTTATTTTTAGCATAGAAAAGACCCTTTCCTCTTCTGACTCACGGTCCTGCTGACGAACATGCCCTTACTGGAGCGAGCTGAATAGAAGAGTCCGTCCTCCTGTCACATTCTCCGGAATCAAAGAGGCCCTTGTGAACGGACCCCGTTTTGTCGCTGTGCACCCTCCGTGCACCCAATGTCCACGCTCTGAGGCACTTCTGCAGACCAGGACACTAAGGCCAAATGAGCCCCTCCCTCCCTCGAACTGCACCCAACCTCCCAGCCCCACACGCCGCGCCTGCAACTTCCTGGTTGATGTTACTGAGCATTTTGTTTGGGGGTAACTCCTTCAACGGCAGAGCACCCCTGTGTCTGAGGAGACTAGAGATATAAAGGGGGCTGGGGAAACTGAGGTCAATTACTGGCCCAGTCACTCAGCCCAGGAAGTCGCCCAGTGTGTTGGCTCCAAAATCACTTGCTGGTAAGACACGCAGGTCCAGCTCTGAACTATGATTTTGGCTGGCTCTGGTCCCTTTTCTGAACCTTAAAATCTAAGCTTTAGATCTGTGACTCCCACACCCTCCCCCACCACCTACTAGTCGGTTTATTGTTCCCTGGTCCCTGTGCAAGCAGTGGGAATTAGGCACGGATACCAAGCATCTCTATCTACCTGTATCTTCTTTTTATAGAAAAAGGACTAAATAGCTTTTAAAAGTTTGAAACTAGAGGCTAAAATGGAGATGCCTGAATCTTCCCTGGGTGTCGATTCTCCATGTCATCTGTCACTATGGAGAACAGACACTTGGTTGTCAGCATCGCAAACTATTGGTTTGATCTCATTCACCACTAAAATGGCTCACATTTTTCTAGCAAACTTCTCCACATTCATGATTTCGTATAATGTTCATAACAACCATGAGAGGAAGGTATTACTGTCCTCATTTCACAGACGAGGAAACTGGGTTTCAGAGGAGACTAAGTCTTCTGCCCAAGACCACTGAGCGCGTGCATGACACGGGACTGTCCTACTCCCAAGTCTCCCGACCTCTAGCTGCGAGTCCTTCGCTGAGTCACCGTGGAGCAGACACCTGCCACACTGTGGGCGAGGTCTCATGATGATGACTGTGTAGAGGTTCCGGCCTTTAGCGTGCCAAAGTCTTCCTCACTCCTCTAGGCAGTCCCCCAACTTGTGTGTGGGGTTCCCCCCATGGTCTCAGGGACCCAGAATGGCAGGCAGGAAAAGCCAGGCATGCAGCTGTCTCTCCCGCCGTCTCCTTCTCTGCTCCCATGGAAAAGAAACTCAATCTCCCCAGCTCAGCGTTCAGGCTCCTGGGAGCCCCCGCCTGGCAGTGGCTGATGGGATCATCTTTATTGGCCTTACGGCATTGCCAGCCCTCTGGGAAGCGAACCAGATGTCCCCATTTGACCAGCCATTGCAGTTGTGTCCAGCAACATCCAGCTGTTCCAGGCTCCATTCACAGAGTGTCCCATTTATCTTAGATTTCTGAGCCCATAATCAAGTTGCCAGAGGAGAAAAGGATGCTCCATTCCTGACATCAGGGGGAAAATATGAATGAGGAATCTAGGAAATGCTGCTAAGCATTGTTTTCCTCCCAACGTGCACCAACCCTGCCTTTCCCCCACCTAACCAGGGAGGCGTGCTTCGCTTTCCTTCCTTGAAGAATCGGATACAGGCTTCTCTCCTTTCAAAAAAGATTGTTCAATCTTTTCTGAATATCTGTTGCATTTTCAGGTCAATACCATTAAGAGATTAGCTTTGGGGTTTTAATTCCTTGTCTTTAGAGAATTAGGGTAACACAGCTGGATGAATAACACGGTTCCGCAGATCACCAAGCAGAGCTTTAAGTCCAGGGAACCATTAGGGACCTTCAACCCTTCGCTTCCCCTCCCTACCCAAGTGTAATTTCATATTTAGTTCTAAGAATTGGGGTAAGGTGCCACTTCATCTTGAGTGTGGTCAAGGCAGAGAAGTCAAGTTGTCGTGGATTCAGTGCCTACTGTGTGCAGGGGTGTTGAGGCTTCTTATTGCTCAAGAAGCCAAGAGACCTGTGTTCTAATCCTCACTGTGCCCCGGACTTGCTACATGTGATGGATGTCCACTGGGGCTGCTCATCTCACAAAGATTTCAGGAAATACTTTCCATCCCGTCCCAATACTGAAGTGGCTCCCAAGCAGACTTACCTGAGCAAGTTTGTCTTGCATCTTTGCAAGTTCATCCACGTTAATGTGTCAGGATGTGGTTACTGACCCACACGGACCAGTCAGAGTCCTTTCCCCAGGGTCTTGGGCTTGAAAGTAGGAAAGCCCATCCCCCTTGCACAGGTCTCTTAAACAGGTGAGAGGTACCAATGGTAACCTTGTTCTCCACCACGCAAACTGGAAAGCAGAGACAGGGAAATGAAGGGGGCTTAAGGAGAAAAAGCAGAACCAGAAAGTGACATTGAAAGACAGAGAGGACCACAGGAAGCCAGGAAGTCAGCTCTCTGCACCTGCTTATTTTTCCTCAGAAATTCATTTGACTCAGATTAAACAAAAAAGATGATTTATGAAGGATGCTAAAATTGGTGGTCAAAAGTGTATGGTGAATAAAGGCAAAAGTTTAAAAAAAAAGGATATTTGCATGATCTCAAAGTAAAATTTATTAATTACAAGTGGAAAATAGTAACTTTACAGTGAAGAAACCTGACAAACATCATCTTAAGAAAGTAACCAAGGTCAGCATCACCAGTAACAGACGTATCAACATTGCGCTGGCCTGGCACGATACACTGAGGACAGGTGATCCTTTCTGTGTCAATATCCCCAGTAGTTTGTAACCTTAGTTCAAATTGCAAGAGGACATCAGAGAGTCAAATTGCAAGACAGTCTACAAAATGTCTAACAGTACTCTTCAAAAGCATCAAGACCATAAAAGATAAGAAAAGACTGAGAAATTGCCCCAGATTGGAGGAGACATGAAAACCAAATGCAAACCGGCATCCTGGAGTAGATCGTGGTACAGAAAAAGGGCATTAGTAGAAAAAAATGGTGAAATCCGAATAAAATCTGCAGGTCAATGGAGAGTATTGCACCAAAGTAGATTTCTTAGTTTCGTTCACTTTGCTTGATTATGTCAGGTGTGAACATTAGAGAAAAGTTGCGTAAAGCACGTGTGAGAAATTCTCTGCATTACTTTTGCAACTCTTCTGTACGTCTAAAATTATCTCAAGATACAAAGGTTAGAAAGGGGGGTGATATCTTACCAAGATAGAGGAGTCCCCTAAGCGATTCAGGGTCATGGATATACTTGAGCCTCAGGCCTCTCCTAGCACCAATGATGTGTATTCCTTACAACCAAAAAGTTCTGACCCATGCATCCAGAATAAGCCAGTTAAATTCTCAACATCTCAAATGGTACCTGCCTTGAGCCACCACAGAACACTGGACTGAATGCCTGGCATCTTACGAGTTACAAAGCATTGCCACTAACCTCTCTTCCCAGTCTCACAAAAGCCAAGTTTGAACACTTATCATGAGCTCTTCTCTCTCAGCAAGTTTTTGAGGACACAACATTATATTAACTGTGGGGAATCAGACATCAATAAAGCTGTTTTTTTAAAAAAGAAGTCAAGTTTGAGCACCAGATGGGAATCATGCTTCTACAAGGATGTGGGAGAAAGAAACAGAAACCTCATTTACTCACGTTGGCAAGACAGCTGATAATTTTCTAAGTTGAGTTGTGGACTTTTAGAACTAGAATGTCATTCGGTGACCCACTAGCCACTTGGACATCAATCAGTGTAGCGCAGGAAATCTTCACACAGTCATGCCCAACAATGCAACATGCCTCAAATAATGGAGAGACCAGCATTGCCAGTCAGCCTTTCCTTTCTCAGTCACCCCTCACTGGAAAGATTTTCTTGTGCCTAGGGTGATGGGTAACGTCCTGGTTTCCTGGGGCAGTCCAGTTTATGCCTGCCATCCAGCTGCGGTCACAGCTAGTGCCCTCTCACTCTCAGATGTAGCCTGGTCTACACGGTTCATAACCTTCCTTACACTCGATTAAAAACAAAATGCAATAAAAAAACTGCCTCCTCTTAGCTAAATATGAGGACTAAGACTTCATAACGCAGAATAAGTCCATCCCTTTTTCAAACAGTGTTTCACATACTTGAAAACAGCTGTCTCGCCCACCCCCATGCCAAATAATCTCAGTCCCCCAAGCTGAGCTGAGCACGTCACTGTTCCCGGAAGCCTCACTGCCCTCACAGGCCTCTCTGGATCTGCTCTGGGGACTAAGGGCAAGAGCGGAACGCAAATCTCCAGATGTGATTTGACTAATTTTGAGGAATTAGGATTATTATAGCATTCTCTTATCAACCTGTTTAAGGTATCATTGGCCAGCATTATTTGTACTCCAGAAATCAGAAGCCAATGAAATGACTGGAAGTAGGGGAATAATTAGTTTACGATGTCATCATGCTACGGAATGTTATACGGCCATTAAAATCACATTATAGAAAAATATTTAAGACCAAAGAAAAAAGCTCATGATATAATTTTAAATTTAAAAATCAGAACAGGTCCTGCTTTCAACATAACGACTAGAAACACAAGACACTTGATCTCTCCACAAAGAAGAACCAAAGTAGTGTGTAGGTAATCACATTCTGAATAAAACCACCAAGAGAGAATGCTGGGATTCAGCAATCACAGAGAAGTGGCAGGGAACACCCGAGGCATGGAAGGAAAGGGAGGAGAAGCAGTTGGGATTGGCCAGGAGCCCAGAGATGCTCCCCAGTATGGGGAGAAGGTAAATGAGAGATGCCTGGTGGTTCACACTCTCGCCACAGACTCCCAGCCACGGGAGAGTCCTTCAACCCCCGTGGGCCCTGAGACTGGCATAGGGAGCTCACACCGGGTCCCATGCACCCCCGGGTCCCAGGCAGCTGCAGCACCGTGCCATTTTGGAAGCCCAGTCCCCGCTAGACTGCATCCTGCATCTGCACGTCCCTGGATCCCCACCCTCTGCATCCACTTGGAGGGTTGCAGCAACAAAACGCCAGTTGGACCCAGTGGAATGGCAGGGTCCCCAGCACTGTACCACATGGTGTCCTGCATGCTGGGGAAAGTGTGGTGCAGCACACCAGGGAGGCTGCCCCAGGACAGAGGGAATGCTTTCTCCAGAGCCCAAAATTCACCTGCCCAGGGCTGCTGTCACTAAAGCAACCCTGCCCTCTCAGTGGCAGGGCTGCCACACACATGCACGAGTCCTGAGGACAGGCTCTCCTTGTCAGCTGCTGTAGCCACAGCCACAGCCAGGAGCCAAAGCACATGCCCCCCAGCACCTAAGAGCCACCTGCCTGGGGCAGCTACCATGGATAGTAACCCCAGTTCCCCTGCAGCAAGGCTGCTGCACACTTGCCTTCATGCTGAGGACAGGCTTTTTCTGCTCACTGCCTCCACTAGCCACCACCTGAGCTCAGTGCCCAGGACCTGGGGCTTGCCCTGCCCCACCTACCACAGCCTACACCTATGTGCACCATTGGGGGGACCTGAGAACAAGTCTGCCCCACCTGGCACTACCCCCCAGTGCCCAAGCATGCCACCTGGGGGCCTGGCAATTGTCCTACCCAATCAGCCATCTTGGGCGCACATGCACACAACCAGGAGGCCTGATAGTAAGCCCAAAAGCCTGCCGCTGGCATCCAGGTATGCATTCCTGACTCCTGAGTATAGCCCAGCCCCATCCACTATTGCTGGTACCTGGGCACTCCTCCTGGAAGCCTAAGGATGGGCCCATCTGCCACCACCACCACAGCCAGCACCTACCTACATGTACCACCTGGGGACCTGGGAACTAGGCCACCTAGCCTATTGCAGTCACCACTAACATCAGCCAGAGTTTCCTGGAAGCTCAAGGGTGTTCCTGCCACCACAACTACCATTGCCCATACCATGCAAACTGCTCAGGGACCCAAGGACTTGCCCAACCACCCAGCCCCCTACTGCCACTACTGGTACCTGAACAAGCAGCTTGGAGGCCCAAGAATTGGCCCACCTAGACCTGCTAACACCACCCATGAACACCAAGGACAGGCATGCATGGCCTGCTGCCGCCACCACTGGGGCCTGAGGATTGGCGCACATGGCATCTGCAGCAAAACCTCATCACAGCCTCCACTAATAACTGCAGCCTAAGCCACTGAGGAAATCACAGACATCATTGACAGTGTTTACAGCCAAAGAAATCATATGGAAACTACACTACTGCACACATCCAGAATCAAAGCTAAAGTGCCCTACCCAACCATTGCCATAGATTCATCTATAGGAAAAAGTCTTCTTCTACAAAAGCCAATCCAAAAAATTAGAAGAAGCAACTGTTACACCTGATACACAGATATCCACAAAATGACAAAGAAATATGAAAATGCAAGGAAATGTGACATCTCAAAATGAACACAACATTTTTCCAATAATAGATTTCAACAAAGAAATATGAAATGCCTGAAAAATAATTCAAAGTACTGATATTAAAGAAGCTCAGTGAGATACAAAAGAACGCAGACAACCGATACAGCGAAATCAGAAAAGTGATTCAGGATATGAAGGAGAAATTCACAAAAGAGGTAGATATCATAAAAAACAAACCAAACAGAAATCATGGAATTGAAGAATTTAATGAATAAAATTTAAAAATAAACTACTGATAACTTCAACAATAGGCTAAATCAAGCAGAAGAAAGAATTTCAGAACTTGAAGACAGATTTTTCAAAATAACCCTGCCAGACAAAAGAAAATCAAAAAGAATAAAAAAGAATGAAGAAAGCCTATGTAATGTATGGTTCACCATAAAGGGATCAAATATCTGAATTTTGGATATCCCAGAAGGTAAGGAGAAGTTTAATGGCATAGAAAATCTATTTAATGAAATAATAGCTAATAAATTCCCAAGTCTAGTGATAGATTTAGACATCCTATATCTGGATAAATACCCAAATTGATACAACCTGAAAAAGTCTTCTCCATGGCACAATATAGTCAAACTTTCAAAAGACAAAAACAAAGAGAGAGTTCTAAAAACAGAAAGAGAAAACAATCTCATCACATCTGAAGGAATCCTCATAATACTAACATTGGATTTCTCAGCGGAAACTTTACAGGCCTGGAAAGAATAGGATGATATATTTAAAGTGCAGAAAGAAAGAAAAAAAAAAAGAAAACTGCCATTCAAGAATACTATACCCAGCAAACTTATCCTTCATAAATGAAGGAGAAATAAAGACTTACCCAGACAAGCAAAAACTGAGGAAATTCATCACCACTAGACTGGCCCTACAAGAAATGTTTAAGGGAGTCCTACACCTTACAGCAAAAAGAAAATATCTACCATCGTGAAAACACAAGACAGTACACAACTCACCGGCAAACCAGACACACAAATGAGGAAGAGAAAGGATTCAATGTTACCACTACAGAAAACCACCAAACCATAAAGATTAACAATAAAAGAGCAAGAACAAAGGATATACAAAACAACCAGAAAGCAATTAACTAAATAATAGGAATAAGTCCTCACATATCAATAGTAGTCTTGAATGTGAATGGATTAAATTTTCTACTTAAAAGATATAGACTTGCTGAATAGATAAGAAAACATGACCCAACTATATGCTGCCTGCAAGTAACTCACTTCACCTGTGAAGATACATACAGATTGAAAGTAAAATTATGAAAAATATTCCATACAAATGAAAACCAAAAGTGATCAGGAGTAGCTATATTTATATCAGCTAAAATGCGCTATAAGTGAAAAAAGTAAAAAGAGACAAAAGGTCATTATATAGTAATACAGACATCAATTGAGCAAGGGAGTATAATAATTTTAAACATGTAATGCACCCAATACTGAAGCACTCAAATATATAAAGCAACTGCTATTAGATATAAAGGGACAGACACTGATACCATAATAGTTGGGGACTTCGACACCACCCTGTCAACAATCGACAGATCATCTAGACAGAAAATCAATACAGAAATATTAGGTTTAAACTGTGCTTTAGACAGCAGCAGTGTGTAACGAGGCCAGCAGTTGTGGCTGTCGTGGAAAGTCAAGAAAAAGCTGAGCGGACCTGTTGAGCCACCTGAGTGGCTGCCAGTGGTGACATCTGGGTGGTTCTGGAGGACAGAAGAGTTGTGCTGCATGCCTTACCCAGGCCTGGGTCCTGTGGACCAGGAGGCCAGGCACTGCCAGCTGCAGCATAGTGATGGTAGGAGCCACAGGTCGGCCACTGGCTCTCTTCTGCCAGGTAACGCCAGGTCACAGATCCAGCCACAGGTATGTGGAGGAGGGACTCACCTGCACTTTGGGGTGGCCTCGTCGATGCCTCTGCTGTGTGAGTTGGGGAGTGCCTCCTCCCCCTCTGATGAAATCAAGGCCTCCCTTCCCACGGGAGGGAACCCAGAAGTTGCCCAGTCACCACCAAATTCACCCTCCTGTGTACCGGCTAGTGGCTGAAGCGCCCTCACGTGCTCAGCACAGCGCCTCAGTGCCGGGCATTTGCACCTGTGGGGACAGTGTCGCACAGGGCTGAGTACACGGGCCGGGCGCAGCCCTGAGCAAGTGGGGAGGTAGAAATGCTTCCCAGCTGCCGTCTTCCCCTGGGAATGGGGCTGTCCAGACCTCCCAGCCACCAGAGGGAAAGAAAGGTGTGGAAAGGATGTCCAGACTGGGGTCCCCGCACAGGGTGCTACACTGCACCACCCCCTCCCGACTCCTGGGTCCCTCTGGACCTCTAAGAACAGGAGGCGGTTGAATTCAGCCGCACGGAGCTTCAGGCCAGCGCCTCGCTCCGCAGGCCGTAAATCCCGTCGCTGCCCATGCGCACAGTGGGTCTTCACAGAGCTACATCTTCCCCGTGGCCCATAAGAAAACATGTACTCTCCGAACTTATCCTGGGGAGCTGAGGAGGAAACAACGGTGGCCAAAGTCATTGAAGCACCAACCTCAGAGGCCACCCTCACGTGTACATAACGGTGCCTGTGTATAAAAGTGCTGCTCTGTACACGAGGCAAGTCTGTGGCCTTCTCGGTTCTCTTATCAGCCAGTCTAAGTAACTACAAGGAAACTAAAAATACGGTCAGTGAGAAGGAGCCTCTTTTCAGAACAAGGATGTGAAGCCAAATGTCACTGTATTCACAGCAACAGGCTAAGAATTCCCAATATAGCAACACGGGGAGACCGTCTCCCCCCGACACGCACTCAGGGCCAAGAAATAAAGATGCCAGAGGGAAAAAAGAAGCCAACTAAGGGGTCCTAGAGAAACAGAGCAAAGACCTGAGGACCCGCCACGAAGGGCCTTGCGAGTATTTACTGTGGATGTTGTGGAGAGGGGAGGAGACTTACAAAGTCTGTTCTGCCTGCAGTGACTGTGCTCGTGGCTTTGTCTTTTAATTTATTCACCAAATACTAATTAATCTCTTCTGGGTGCAGATCAGATTAACAATAATGAATGCTGGGTCCTGGGCCAGGATTACACCCTGCTGTATAAGCACCTTCCTGGCAAAGGAGCCAAACCCTTAGAGGAGGATTCTCCCTCACTGTTCCTGCCCGCAGCCCGGACAGTCAGAGAAAGGCCTGGAAGCAGGTGCCACAGAACCTTTGAAGAGCTGGTGTGTGCTGGGCACCAGGGGCCAGCCCATCACCTCTCTGTGCACACCTGGGCCTGGGGCCTGTCTGGGGGGCTGAGCAACCCAAGCGTCTCTGAGCCTTGGCCCCGTCTCCTGTGAAACAAAGGTTTCACTCCCAGCCTCCATCCCCAAATCCCATCCCAGTGCCCGCCCCCCGGTCTTTCCTTCCCGGTGGTCACCAGGAAGTCTCTGTGCTTTAGCGCAGTGTGAAGTGAAAAAGGCCATGTCCATGGAGCTGGTGGTGGGAGCTCTGGATGCCCAGACTGTGTCCCCTTGCCACCCCAGCCTTCCTCCAACAAGCTCAGTGTGGTCGCCGCTTCAAGTAGGTGGGCTAAAGGGGAGAAGGTGGGATGATGATTCCAGTTCATCCGCAGACACCCCTTCGAGCTGACACTCCTGACCCCACAGCTCCTCTTCCTCCCTGCACAGGCCTCATGCCTCGGTGAACCCCATGTTGCAGTGCCTGCAGGGAACCACTCTCGGCTGTAGTCAGACTTTCCCTCTGAAGCGGTGCCGCTAAGAGGCTGTGTGTTCTTGAGCCCGCGCCCTCTCGGACACGACGGAGCTGGTGGATCCATCCGCACTGCAAAGGGAAACCGTTTGAGTGACCAGAATGAGGGCGGAGTGCACCATGGGCTCTCATAAAAATAACTGATCCATATAAAATCCAAACCCAAACCGTCGATATCATTAGACCATAGTCTTTCCAACAAAACAGCTCTTTTGTGCAAGGATTGATTCATTCATGAAGCATTTTGACCTCATACTGCGTGCCAGACCACACACTAGGCCCGTGGATACAAAAGCGGATGCGAATAACTCATCTCACGCGGCAGATGCGTGCGCAGTGCTCTGTGTGGGAGCGATGACCAGGACCCGGCCGGAAGGAGGATGCAGGAAAGGCCTCGTGGGAGAGATTCTATCAGTTAGGGTCCTCCAGGCAGAACACAGGACACACTGGACAGGAGCGACTGCACAGAGCCTGAAGAAGGCACCAAGTGCAGGGTGTGGGCAGTGTCATCGGAGCCAGCGAGCCACAGGAGAACAGCAAGCGGCTAACCATGCAGGTCTGCAGAGGCACGTGGATGGAGTGGGCATGGGCTGCAGACGACTGGCTGGACAGAGGGTGCTCACAGGACTCGGGCCCAGGGAGAGGAACGCAGCCACTCCCCAGACCGTGGAGGAGGGCGGGAGCACCGTGACTCGCTCTTCTGATCTCCTGCTAGTGCAGGGATCCGTGGCTGAAGCCAGCTGAAATCCAGAGAGAATGGAGCCCGAGTGAAGGTCTCCAGGGCACAAACCAAGGAAGAGAAGGGAGGAGAACAGATCTAAAGAGAAAGCAGAACTTCCAGTCCACAGGGGGTTTTAAGCTGGGCTTGCAAAAGTGCGAAGAAAGCATATTCTGAGAAGAAATCAATGAGGCGGGCAGGGGAAGGGCGTTTGGAGAATGGAGAGCGGCGGTGGTCTGCATCTGCAGCTCGGATAAGGTGCGCGTGGTCGGGTATAGGAGGCGGGGGAGGGGAGGGGCTGGAGACAGGGCTGCAACGGAGTAGTCAGGAGTCAGAGATGTTGCACAGGAGGCTGAGAGGGTCGAGCTTTGTCCTGGTTGCAGTGGGAACCATGGCAGTTCGGTTTTTGTTTTTAAATCAGGGTAGTGGTGTGATGGGGTCTTTGTCTTAAACATATAACCGACTCCACCAGGGAAGGGGAATGAAAGGGGAAGAGACCGGAGGGCAGGAGACCTGTAATGTCATTGCAGTAACTGCAGCAAGAGGGGAACCATGGCGGGAGGTGAAGTTGGAGAGAAAAGCACGAGGGAAGAAACCACTGCAGCCTGAAAATTGCGAAGCCAGGACCACGCAAGGGAAGGCCTCTGCATTCCAGTCCTGGTAGCGTCACTACACAGCTCTGCAGGTGCAAACCGGACATTTCCATTCCCCTGCCAAACGGTTAGGAGAATAGTGTTGGCATTGCCCACCTTACTGGGTTACCTCCAGGCTCAAAGAGCACAAGTACTTTGTAAAAATAAAGAGCAAGACAAAGGAAAACTGGAATTGGGGTCATTGCCATGGGTAGCGGAACCTCATGGATGAGGACTATTCTGTAACGCCATGCAGTCGTGATCAGGAATGAGTCAACTCACCCTTTGCGTGTCCAAAGAACAGCGGCTCTCTCACGGTGCTGGTGAGGTGGGTGGTTCACACCCTCCCCAGGACCCTTTCTGTGTCACCTCTCTTTCCCGAGCTCAGCTAGCTAAAGCACATTTATCAATTCATGGGTCTAATACCCTGGCTGGCCGGTTACGTGCAATGACGGAAACAAGTCAAAAATATCTGCATTGAAGACTGCAGGTGAGATGTCTGCAATATGGCCTTTGCCCACCAGGTGGCACCCAAGGCCCGTGTGGGAGGAGAGTCTGTCCCGCTCTCCAGCCTTCCATGGAAATTCTTCCCCTCAAAATCCTGCCCAAGGCAAGCAGAGAAGACGCTGCAGGCTTTGCAGCTGGTTTTTATGGGATACGAGTCTGTGGTGACAGAAGCAGCGCAGAGGTCCTAAAACCATATGCACTGTGCTGGGTGGAAAGGAGAGGAAAAAGGAGCATTCCAGGGTCGGCGTGAGCTCCAGCGGCGAGACCTCCGCCTCCGGCCGGCCTCCAGGGTGGCTCCTCCGGCGGGCGGGGCTCCCGCAGACCCGTCGCGCTTCCCACCCAGGACACGGACACGTAATTTTGAGCGCGTGAAGGCTGGTTTATTTTCGTGATTTTACGGCCCATCCTCTAGCTCCGAGAGTTCTTGCCACTCAGGGCTGCCTAGGGAGGAGCTTTAGAAAAGAAGAGGGAAAACGTGGGCAGGAAAACGCCTGAGCTGGCGCACTGCGTTCCTGTCGTCTAACGACTACCGCTGACTGTGATGGAGCGCTAAGTATGTGCGCAGAGCATTTCAAGGGAACAGGATGCAGCCGCCACAGCCACCCAGCGAAGGGGGTCTCATCCTCCTCGTGTACAGACGGGGACGGTAAGGCTCAGAGTGGGCGACCCCACCCAGCCCCACGGCAAGTGCGCGGCAGAGCGAGGACCCACTTACATTCCAAAGTTCGCTTCACACCCAGGATGCTGGGGGGCTCCCGCGTGTGTGCTGTGCCGGGTGTGGGGCTGTGCCAGGGCTGGGCAGAGGGACACCGACCAGACACAGTCCCCGACGGAGAGGGTCTCCGGGAGGGACAAACAGGAATGCAATGCAACGTGCAGGTATAGCGCGCGGTGCTCCGACAGCCAGAGGACGTGCCAGTGCACAGCCCGTGAGGTCACCAAGAACGGTCTTGAAAAGGCGAGAGGCGAAGAAGGGCCTTCCAGGTGCAGAGGAGAGACTGCGCCTGACACGGACGCTCGTGCTAGCACGGTGTCCAGAAAGAAGGTGGGCGCAGGGTGCATGAGCACAAGAGGAAGAATAAATTAAAAACATCAGTTACCCCGGGCTCAGTGGCTCATGCCTGTAACCCTAGCATCTGGGAGGCCGAGGCAGGAGGATTGCTCGAGGTCAGGAGTTCGAGACCAGCCTGAGTAAGAGTGAGACCCTGTCTCTACTAAAAATAGAAAAATTAGCTAGGCGTGGTGGTTCATGCCTGTAGTCCCAGCTACTCAAGAAGCTGAGGCAGGAGGATCACTTGAGCCCAGGAGTTCGAGGCTGCAGTGAGCTATGATGGTGTCACTGCACTCGAGCCTGGGCAACAGAGTGAGATCCTGTCTCTAAAAGCATTGGCTAGAGCTGACACTGAAGAACATGGTTATGCTGAGATTTCATAATGATAGAAAAGAAGTAGAAAAAAATAAAGCCAAGAACCATGGATGGCACAACGTGGAGGCTGGATTCTAAACAAGGCACAAGGTGGTTTGGGCAACGTGTGTTGGAGGCCTGGGGAGAGCTGTGTTGTGGAGGGACAGGGTGCACCTTCCCGTTGGCTGCACGGTCTTGAGTGATTGTCCACATTCCCAGAGTGGATTTGGGGAAGCCCTTGGTATCTTAGGGCTAAGGGAAAGGACAGCTTCCTTTGTTAAGATGAACCAGGAAGAAATCAGAAACATGAGGACCACCCTGGGAACCAATGGGGAAGTCCAGCTCACCTGTCGAAGTTCCTGAAGGACCAAGGGCCCAGGCTCATAGACAAAGCTGCCTGAAGTACAGGTAATGGTCCAAATATAGCAAATACATGACAGAGCTAGCAGGAATTGCAGGGGTGGGTGCTGGCACTATGATTTTTAGGGACACACTGTGGAGGCGTCTTCCCTTGTTTCCTCCCAGGCAATAGTTCATCCCAAGAGTCGGGAGCTGGGGTTCAGTGTCAGCAGGAACCACACCTGCACGGGGCCTTCTTCCTTTTCACAGAGTGGCGCCTGCGCTAACACGTCTTTTCTCTTTTATTTTTCCTAGACTGTTTCTTAACTTGAGAACTCCAACATAGGGCCCTGAAATAGACAGAAAGACCAGTTACTGAATATGGTGGGCCAGGCGACCAAAAGGCAAATGCAGTAACAACATTCTTCTTTGAATCTCCTTTCCCCATTCTCTGGGTAAAAATTGCTTGCACTCCAGATAGTCTTCTTGGACACAATATTAGTGACCCTCAAATGATGTGCCCAGCCTGACCCTTCAACACACACTTGACCTTGTTCTTCTCCTGCTCCCACGCTCCCCCCAGCAGAGCAAGGAGAGTCTTACCCGGCCGCTGCCCACCAGCTGCCACAGCAGAAAGAGCTTGTCCCTCACGGCCTCCGTGGCTTTATCTTGCTTAAGAAGATAGATTTGGCAGAGCTAGAAATCAAAACATTTCTCTGTCCAGCTCTTGCTGACCAAGACATAGTTATCTCTGACCCGCTGGACACATTAAATAGTTTTTAATATTGTAGAAATAATGGCAAGCCCATAATCTTAAAAAATATTTACATTGTAGAAAGGCATGAAATGAGAACATTCTCCCTCCTCTGCCTCCCAGAGATAACCAAGATTACTAAGTTCTGGGTTTTGTTCTTCTCATGGTTACCATCATGGCATAAAATATTTATGCTTCTATTATTGATTTATCTAATTTTATCAGAAAGTATTGTCTACCAAATGTCACAGACGGGGGAACTTACTGAATTCTATAACCTCATACTTCCCCTCTCCCATCCATCTCTTAATTTTTATTAAACTATTTTAATCTTTTCCCCTAATAGTTATCTTTGAGACATTAAATAACACACTTAAAATTATTTTAAACATAAAATATACTTAGAATCAGAATTTTAAGATTAGCATTTACTCTTAAGTGTGGCTAGTATCTGTTAACTTCTCTTTATGAAAGATGAGGAATTCAATGTTTTAACCCCTCCTTCTCCCAAAATCCCAATTTATGGTGTTAGTTTTTTCAGTGTCAAGATGACAACAATCATATTCCACACCAAAACACATCTTCTATCTGCAATATTAACATTAATAAAACTCTGGTTTCTCTTTCTCAGTATGGGGGCAGGATGCATTAAAAACTAGTCTACAAAGGGAAGATCCCCTCAAACTGGCTAATACCCTCCTTGTTTTCTTCAGCACCTCCCCTTCCACCTCAATTGGGTAATAACAAACAAAACGTCTGGATATATCTTCTAACACCAGAGAAAACGAAAACTAGCATAAGCAACTTCCGTGGCTGGAAAAGAGAAGAGATCCTTGCCACCCCTTGGCATCCCCAAGGAAGTCACCAGTCTACAGCTTCCCTCTGCCCTGCTGAGTCACCACCCAGAGTCATGGCCCAGGTCCCCCTGGCGAGCCAGGGGAGAGCTGTGATGAGAGACCAAACAAGTTCCCAGTCTGGGGAGGAGGGACAGAGAGTGGCAAGGAGGTGAGGCCAACATCTGATGATGGAGCATCCTAGGAATGAGGTGCATAGGTGGCTTGGTCTTCTTCTCACCTTGGAGTGTGGTAGGTTCACGGAGAAAATGGATATTTCAGGTCCCTAGCTCTTGGTTCTGCGTCGGTAGAACTCCATGGGAAAGTCTGGGGAGATGACGAAGATTCTATGAATCCAATAAATGATTTCCTTGTCTAGGAAGGAATCGTGAAACATGGCATCCTCTGGGATTTACAGAGATGGGAATACGGTGGGCTAAGCTAATGCAGCCTTCCACCTTAGCACACAAAACTGCTAAACAAAGTAAGGTTAAAAATTAAATATGGAGTTGGGCTAGCAAGAAAGAAAGAACTCCATCAATGTCTGAGATAACGCTGGAATGGAAAGCCAGGTAGTGGCATCCTCTGGGTGCAGCAGTCCTAAGAGAGGGCAGTTTGCAGGCCAGACCCAAAAGGGGCTCTCGGAGCCAGAGGCTCCATCGGCACAGGCACAGACGTGGGCTCTGAGAACCCTGTACTAAGCTATGATCTTCGGTAAAAAGAAAGTACAAAATAACTCATTTGCTAAGGGCAATAACCTCAGTAAAACGTGACTTTGAAACCTCTACCCTCCAGCCCACAGAGCTGGCAAGGAAGTCTGTCTCTACTTGGAGTTGTGGGTTTTTCGCTTTCTCATGGGAGCAAGGCCCTGTGGAACAAGGGTTGGGTGTCCAAAAATACACTGTGCTCGTGATGAAGGAAGACATCAATATAGAAATTGGTCCTGGGCCACAATACTGCCCTGAGGGCTCTTACAGAAGCCAAAATCCATGCTGATCAACAGTGCCCCTACAGCCACATGGCCGGGATTCCCACCAAAGTGGCAGGGGGCCAGGTTTTCAGCGTCAACATCTGGTGACGGAGCATCGTGGTTCCAGTGAAGATGAGCTCCCCACAAAACCCCACGCAGCACCTGGAGAAATGGTGTGAGACAGTCTGCAAACGTGTCACACACCCAACACAGCCATTTAAAGGACACAAGACCCTGCAAGAGCTACCGCATCCGCGCGTGATTCTCTGAGGCTGTCCCAAACCATCCCAGGAGAAAGGTCAGAGAGCCAAAAGGGACCCGACACCTTCCGACCCGGCACTACCCCTGGGTGGACAGATGAGGACGCAGAATCCCGGAGCAGCTCCTAGTGCACAGCATTGGAGCTCGAGCTTCTCAGACCACAGACTGGCTCTTGATGTTTCAAAACTGGAGGAGGAACAGCAGTGACGGTGGCAGGGCTGTGGCTCTCAGAGCACCGGGGAGTCACAGTACCCATGTCCGTAACTCCAGATGCACGTGGCCTCGACATTGAGAGTCCCTGCAGTGGAGGGACTCCGATGGGCTGGCCGGAGCCCTCTTTTTAAGGGGCAGAAGCCAGTTTCCATTGGTCCACTCGCCACTAAGCTCCCTGACCCACCCTCCCCATCTTTCCAGCTCCTAGGATGTCTCGATGTGTGTCTGCCACGTTACAAATTCTGATTCTCTGCTAAAAGTAGGAAAGAGAGGGACCCTGGGGCACCTATTTTTGCTGAGACCCGAAGTGGAGTACTTGGTGTTATTCTGGCTGCATTTGCCTGGATTTGACGCAATGCTATTCTCCTCACTCTTTACATTTTCTTTAAAGTAAAAGCATCCTCTCAGGCAGTGGTTCTCAAACTTCAGTGTGCAAGCAAGTCATCTGGAAGGCTCACTGCAACACTGACTGCTGGACTCCAGCCCTAGGATTTCTAATTTGGCAGATCTTGGCAGGGCCTGAGCATGAACTTCTGACAAGTCTCCAGGTGGTGTCGATGCCACTGGTCCACGACGCTTTGAGGACCGCTGGACCAAAGCAGTACTTCTCAGACTTTAACGGCTACAAAAATCACCTGGGTATCTTGTTACATACAGAGTCTGATACAGTAGGTCTGAGGTGGGGCTTGAGGGTCTACGTTTTTTAACAAGCTCCCAGGTGCTGGTGATGCTGCCGTCCAGGGACCACATTTTGAGTGGCAAAGCTTGAAAAGTTATTCTCCTGTTTTCCCCTCTCATGACCTACGCCTATCATGGCCAGATGTGGGAGAGAGGAGGGAGCCGCAGTGATTCTTCCTGAGGGCTCTCTTCCTTCCAGAGAAGCTGTCCACACCCACCCCTGTCACCTATAACAATGGTCACCAACTCAGGAAAACCAGCCTTGAGCCCGTTGCACCAGTTCAGGAAGTCAAGGGCGAGCGACCTGCTTGCCACTGTTGTCCTCAGGATTGGGACATCCTGGGAGAAGGTGTACATCAGGAGATGGGGGCCAAGACCTGGGATGGCAGGAATGGCCTAGGGTCAGGGGCCGAGAAGGCTCCGTCGTACCTTAGCATGAGGCTGGCGCAGAATGTCCCAAGCACTTGTTGCTTAAGGAAAGAAGGAAAGAAAGAAAAGAAAAGAAAAAGGAGAGGAGAGGAGAGGAGAAAGAAAAGAAAGAAACTGTTCCAAAATTGGCCTTTCTTCTCTTGGGAAAGCCAGATTCTTTCCCAACCTCCCCTCGTCTGGGGAAGGTGGGGCGGGGCAGGCGTGTTGTGTCCTGTGATGGATGGCGTTTCCCTTGGGGTTTCACTGCAAGCCGTGTTCTGAGCCTTGGCCCAGACCCAGTTGTCTGGGAGGCTGGACGGCCGCGTCTGATAGGGAGGGCACCGGGAACCAGCTCCTCTGCTGGGTTCCCAGCACGAGCTCTCGTGTTCTAATTATAACAGTCTCTTGCTCTCAGGTTGTGCACACCCTTCTCAGAACACTCTGTTGGCTCATTCGTTCCTCTCGGCAGCAAGTATTCCTTGGGTACGTAGAATGTGCACAGGGAGGAAGGAGCTGGGGACCTAAAGCTACATTGGTCATTTGACTGCAAGAAAGAGGCAGACGGCAGCCCTGGGACTCAGACCTCCTGCAGTGTTCCTTCCTCACGATGTCTCTGCATGCAGGAGGGCTCAGCGAGGTGCTTTCCTTGCCCAGCGAGGAGCACCCAGGGTCACAAGACACAAACAGTGAGCCCTAGAGCCAGGACTGCAGAGCAAGGCTTGTCCCATCAAAGCACTATTGTGGGTTCCTGGGGGGCTTTCTTCCCCCTTCTCTTAGACCTCAGCAAGAGCAAACATTCAGAAGAGGAGTTTGAAGGTCTGCAATAATACGAAATAAAAACCATTGTAGTGAGGGCTGGGGCACCCCAACAGATCCACAGGGACACCCCCAGGACCACGGAATGCAGGACAGTTCTCACTGCATGCTGCCTAGGATGGCTGGAAGTGCTTCCAACCCGGCAGAACCAGGGAGATGGCTTTGGGTTTGTATCCAGCCCTGTGACCTCAGCTGTTCTGCCTGCCACCACTGGGGCTCTCCCAAACAGCAGGAACTATTTTCTCCTGGCAGGAACCTGATCCGGAAGTGCAGTTTCTGACATGAGAGCAGAAATACGTCTGGGTAAAAGGCCAACAGTGGTACAGGAGCTTGTTGAGAGACCTGCTGTGTAGACTCCATAGTCAGGGAGGACAAAGCAGCTGCTCTTATGGCATCTGAGCTGACCCTGGTGGGGTCAGTGTCACCATGGGCTGCATCTTCTGAGACCCTAACGTCAGTCTGAGTGCGGCCCAGGCCTCATTGAAGGCTCTGGTCTGCAGTGAGCACAGCCTGCAGGGCGGTGGTGAGCGGCGCGGATGCGGCTCTTCACGGCCAGGACGCCCCCATCACCAGCCCCCGTCCAGCCCTCAGTTTCAGTTTATCACGGAATTCTCAAATAATCAGAAAATAATCCATGTGCCCACTGCCAAGATTTAACAGATGTTTTTGCACCTTGACACATTTGTTCCAGATACTTTTGTTCAGAGATAACATTCCAGGCAGCTCTAAAGCCTATTTGCGAGCCCATCTCACTCTCGGCCTCCCTCTGAAGAGGAAATCCCTCTCCTGAAGTCAGCACCCATCCATCACACATGGAGTCTACCTTTCTACAAATGCTTGTGCCTGTTTAAAAGGGTTGCATGATATCATAGGGCATCCTGTATTTTCCACTCAACATTATGAATTTAAGGTGTATCCACACTGATTTGCATAGATCTAGTTTGTGTGCCTGAACTGCTGTGGAGACACGGCCAAGCCCTGCCTGTGGCGTGCTTGCTGAGGTCTGGGTTAAGGGCTTGCCTCACTACCCTGGAATCTTTCTCCCAGCGCTGGAATCAGGAGCCTAGATAAGGCCCTGGTGGACTCCCAGGCTCCAGGGCTGGGCTGGAGTTGGCCCACAGCCAGGGCTGCTGTTGCCATAGGAACCCACACGTGTTTGCGCAGTGGTGTATGTCAGGACAGCAGCTCATCTCACCACCCTCCTGGGAGGCCGCATCCTTTGCAGGGCCTGAGCCCTCTGGGGCCCTCTTGTTCCGTTTCCGCCACCTTGAGAAAGTGGGATGTAGGGACTCAGAGGATGTGGCCCTTGGTTCCTGCTGCTGTGAAATCTTCATTCCACCTTTTCATTTTTCTGAAAGCAAGGATCAGACATGCCGAGCCCCCTGTTAACTCTAGCAACCCTTGAGAAGCGACAAAGATCAATCAAAGACCACAACATCTTGGGTGGAAGAAACCTAATGTTTCTATTATACCTGATTTAACCATTGGGTTTCCCATGTCTGCATCCCCTTCCCCCCTTGTAAAGCTGCGAAGGCCTGAGGCGGGGACCTCCCCTCTTCACTGTAATCACTCAGCTGTGGTATACATTGAGTGCTTGTACTTGGCGAAGCACAAAGCTTGGCACATGGGGTGGCGGTGGCGAGGACTGCAGACATTAGTACTGGAAAGACCCAGCCTCTCCCTGCCTGTGCCCAGTAGTCACACTTCTGGTGGCAGCAGACTCTGGTGAGCAACGAGAGAATCTTACAGGGCCAGGGGTTGGACATGGGGACTCCAGAGGGATGTGACTTAGAGGATCCAGAGAGCTTCTTGGAGAAAGTGGGTTGAGCCTGGTATAGCCCAGCTTGACCTGTAGAATTTAAACCCACTCACTTCCTAGAGTAGACATACTCAACGCTACACCAAGCAAGATGGCCCTTAGCATTTAAGAGGGTTCCTCGGAGGGAGCACTGGTGGCCTGGAACACGAATGAGAGTGCACAGCCTTCGTTAGAGATTTCTGGGAAGCCCTTTCAGCTGCTGTTATGAGCAGGAAGGAAGGAAAAGGAAAGAGTAATAAACAGGCCTAGAGGGTAGAAGACCCCAGGTGTAAGGGCCCACTACTCACTGTTCATAATGACAGAGGCTGAGTGTGCTGCTCTTCATGTGAGGAGGGCAACAGAACCAAGAGGTAGGACCTGGCAGGAACCTCAACTGCTACCACGTTGCAGGTCACAGAATAGCCCAGACCATGCCGTCGATGGCCCTGGATGCAGTGTGGGGAGCTGAGGGGGTCATATAACATGCTGTAGCAGACACCCTCTCTGAGTTCAACGTGTGGTGAGTTCACGGGCAAAATTTGTTCCAGGGCTGGGGGAAAGTGTCTTCTGCTTTTCCCAGTGAGGACCCCATAACACTGGAAGAAGATTTTGGAGATACTAGAAATCTTAGTAATAATGACAGGATTTTATAATTTATCTTGTGCTTTTGCCAACATGAACTCATCAGGTTTACAAAAAAATACCTGGGATTTAAGCCACTCAGTCACTATCACTTTTTTATAGAAACTGGTGAGTGGAGATGCTACAGCGTCCAGAGTCAGCTCACTAATTAGCCAGGGCTACAGTCCCAGCCTTCAACTCAAATCCAGCGGGGTCCCCACTGCGCCACCTGGTCTGTCTTACACACGCCATGCAACGCACACCGACAGCAATGAGGTCTGGAGGAACAGGCTCAGGGTCCTGACGTGCATTTCTCCTTAGCTTGTAAAATAGCCTTTCCAGTAATCGTGCAGAAGGGTGAGGACAGGGCATGTGTGAGAGAGAACACCCCCGAGCTTGGAGAAACAGCACCTCGTGTAGTTGTGTTCTCACAAATAGAGTAACAGAGCTCTAAAAGAATCGCATGACAGCGAACCATCCAAGTGTGCTTGGAGAGAAAGCTGGGTCTGGGGATACGGGAAAGAAGAAGAACTGAAATTGCCTCATTTTGGGGAATGCCCTGGGCTACCACATCACCAGAGGGCGACCTAAATCTAAACCAAGTCACACCTTCCTTAACCGTCTGCAGACCCCTTTGCCTGTCATGCACCCTGACTGCCCTTGGTCCCAACTGTTGACATTGGCCAGAGTCCTGGAAGCCCCGTGTCTCTCAATGAAACATGCATGGTCTGAGCAATGTGTTTTAGGGGCATTTTAGGTGCCCTTTGTTCGAATGGTATCTGCTGCTGTCTTAAAATCTTTCTCTCCATAGGAAAATAACTTCATTTACACGCTTAATGTTGCCACCTTCTTGACTTTGGGCAATAAAAAAATGAAAGCATTTGCACCTGCAGTGCTTTAACGTCCTAAAGCTGATCCAGAGGCCCGCAGGCACTTTGCAGGTCTCAGGGTTAAAGCACAAAGGGAATCCCAGGTGGCCCTGTCCATCTTCTGCCTTTTGCGCCTTCTTCTCCTCCTTGCCAAAGTGTGTAGCACAATAAGCAGCCAAGAAAGTGTCTTGTCCCTGGGTTGTCTGTGGCTCCATCTGTCCCTCCTCCCATGTGTCCCTATCCCACCTTCCAGGGGTCCGATGCATGAGCTCACTGGAGGGGAGCTCACAGGAGAGGGGCTGAAAGGCAGGCAGCTCAGAGGTGGTCATTGGAGGCTGTCACTGGGGTGAGGGAAAGCCGAACACAGGCCACAGAGGGGATGCAGCTGCTCTGCTCCGCTGTCACCGAGCCATCACCAAGGCTCATGGGAGCAGTAAGCACGCCTGCATCACTCAGACTTGCACTGGGGAGAGGGAGGTACCGGGAAGGGAAGAGGATGGCATGGTCGTCCTCCACGTGGACTGGAGGGGGCTCCTCTGACATCCCCCACTTTCTCCTTCTCAGAATGGAGTCTTGGAAGTGTATTGGGCGGGGGTGGGGGTAGGGAAGACGTAGAATGAACCAGAAACCTGAACTCTGGCTGTAAGGACTGTAAATCTTAATACCAGGCACTGCAAGCAAAGTCCCCTCCATGGCAGTCCCCCTGGGCAGTCACGCTAGGAAATGCCGCCATCTGGTGGAAACTTGGCGGCTCCCCCCACTTCCAGGCCTCAAACCAAGAATCGAGGAGTATCTCAAGATGGCAGAAGCACCAGGCCTGGGAGGTTCCCTGCCCTTCTAGACCCCCCAGGCTTGCGGTCATTACAGCCCGTACCTCTGTAGGGTGCAGAAATCTAACGCTACTGCCTCAGGCTCTGTGCTTGGGATCGGGATACTCCTGCATCTGTGCCAGCCTTCGCCTTGCGCCATAGTAGATGGCAGCTGTCTGCCGTTGCCGAGACTGTGCCCTCCACACCCATCTGCAGCGGCACTTCCCTCTGCCAGACCCGGCTTGTCGTCCTACTGTCGGACAGTTGCCCAGGGTGGGTGCCATCCTCACACAGGCCAGAAGTCACTCTGTGTCCCCACGTCCCCTCCACTTGTCTGGAACATCGTTCAGCATTTAGGAAATGCTCAATCAGTGGCAGTTGATTGACATTGGGTTTATAGCCTTCTAGCTACAGTAAGTATATTTGTTGAATTAGGAATCTGAATGTACAACTCTGGCTGCGCCCAATTCTTGGAAGCAGAGGCAGGACAAGAGACCCCTTTGATTCCATTTCTAAAGATGAGATCTCAAGGCCAGCCAGGGGGTGGGGGCTCTCCCTGCGGACCTGTGTGAGCGGACGCGGTAAATGCAGGGCTTTTATGTGTTCACATCTGTGAGTCATTCCGGGGTCCTGGGGACAGGGGAGTGGGAACATTCACGTGTGATACCCCTGGGGGACACCCAGCTGGGTGGTGTGATGGAAAGATTTTGAGTCCTAAGCCTGAGTTCTGACTCTGTTAATGATAACTCTCTGTGGGTCAGACACTGAACCTCCCTTCCCTCATTGGTAAAATGTGATTAATAATTCAAAATGAGCTTAGGTTGACCCCAACACCTATCTCCAGTCACAGAGGAGGATCTCAATAAATATTTGTTGGAAGAAAAAAAGTACCCACCCTAGTGAGGCTGCGGGGAATTAAATGAGACAACAGGAAAGCAGTGTGCTCACTGTGCAATGCGTGCCCACTCTGATTGGTGACATTCGGAGTAGGGTTTGCAGTGGGGATGGTGGGGGCTCTCGGCACCCACGCCTCCCTCTGCCTCTCTTTCTTTTCCGATTGGATGATTGTCTAAGCTACGCATGGGCACCCCTGACAGCAGAGCCCGAAGGGAACATGAGCAACATTCCAACCTTAGTTCCTTCTTTTCTTCCGGCTCAGTTCTAGTGTGCCTGTGTTCTGAGAAGCTGATCACAGCAGAACAAGCCTCTCCAGCAACAAAATGCACGATGGCTGCTCTCCGTTTTCCCCATTCGTAAGTAGGTCGCTGCTGCCAGAAGCTCTCAAAGCCCTGCTTCTGATGCTTCCTGGGGCCAGCCACAGCATGGGCCTCTCCAGAACCTTCTCGCTCTGCTCCGGTGAGCAGCCCAGGGCCACTCGGCGCAGGCCGGCCTGCCAGGCTGCAGCTGGGCTGGGAGCAGACAGAGGTGACGGTGGGCGAGCCTGGGAGCTGGGTCCAGAGGAAAGAAGCAAAGATCCGGTTCTGGCCTGGAGCTGACCCCCGCACCCTGCTGTTACTGCAGCTTCCTATTTCTGGTCTTTAACTTCCTCTGTACCATGAGGAGCTTGGGTTGGAGGATTTCTAAGGTCTTGTCCAGCGCTGTAATATTAGGAAAGATTCAGCAAACACAGGCAGACTGAGGTACTTGCTTGTTCCATGATAATCTTCGCTTTCCAAGAGACAGAGGGAGTGTCTGTGGCCTAAGCCCCTATGTTAAATAGGGAACACTGTTTTTCGAGAACCAGCCACGTGTCAGGTGCTGCAAAAAACACTTCATACGCTTTTAATTTAATCCTTCTAACAGGCATATTAGGCCAGTGTTATCATTCCCATTTTACAGTTAAAGGGACTGAGACGCTGTCAGCTGAAGTGGTTAGCCTCGCTAGAAGGAGGGAGGATTTTGTTTAAATGCAAGTCTTCCTGACTCCAAAGCCCATTCTGCAGACATGGCGGCCTCGCACTAGAAGAAGCATTGCTATTATGCCTCGTGTTTATCCACCCAGTTTTCAGTCGTTTCACTTATTCATGTATTGCCTCGTTTACTATTCACAAGCACCCCATGGTGAGTGTAGGATCACCCCCTACTGACACGGGGAAAGTCACTTAGCTGGTAAATGAAAGGGCTGCAGCTAGAACCCTGGTCTCCTGACTTCAAATCAGGATTTCTGCTGCCAGGCGACAGTTGGAAAAGAAGAGACATGAGCACCTTTTTCCCTCTCTCTCGCCAATCTCCCAATTCACAGGCAGGATAACTGACGCACGAAGAGTCCAGAATAAAGACAGTGAGTCAGCCAAAGAGCCACCTTCTGCCCACGTCTAGCCAGCCACAGTTCTTTCTGACACTCCTCACTCCCGTGTTAAATTGGATAAAGGCAAACTCCTTCCCCAAGGCTCGTGTGGCCCTGCCCAGCCCACCCCAGCCCCTGTCTCCAGCCTACTCTGCAGCCTCATGTTGGGACCTGGTATCTGACAAGTGGTCTCTATGGGGGTCAAAGAATTTTGAGCCCTCCCCACCCCGTGGGCCTCAGGCTTCGGCTGGAATTCACCTTCCCCACTTATAGTCAGGGGTTCTGGGGTAACTTGGGAGGGCAGAGGTGCCTGGGAGCTTCGGACTTAGAGAGCCAGGCCTGAATGCCTGCCTAGTGTCTCACTGTGAGTCCCTGCCCTCTCTCAGCTTTAGTCGCTGTGCAATATGGACATAATAATAGCATCTGCCTTATGGGGTGATTCTGAAGAATAAATGAAATATGTACGTGTATTGTTGCTACCATTAGCTCCTATGGAGGCTGTTTATAGGTCTAAATTAAATAAATGTATGTGAAAATGGCAAGCGCAGCATCCGATAAGTAAGAACATCCTTTGCTTTCTTGCCCATCCACCCCAAGTCGAGTCACCTTGGAATTCCTAGATGGCGAGGTGATCTCAGTCCTCTGCAGCCCTGGCACCTGTCACAGCTCTGGGTACATAGCAGAAGCTCTACAAATGTTTGAGGAAACAGAGAAAAGAAAAGAAACTAAAAGAAAAGGAGGGAGGAAAAAGATTTAACAATGTTAAAATGTGTTTGTCTGCCTGACAGATTAAAAAGGGGTCAAACAATAACATTATCAGCACGATCTATTAGCAACACCATATAAATGGCTAGGCCTTTTATAAATGCACTATGAAAATACAAATCCTTTGCCTCCTGCTGCCCTAAGAATCCAGATTGGGAGGATCAGATCTCTTGTCCCGTTGGCTCTATTATCTGGGTTTCAAACACAGCCCTTGGCCTCCCTCTACCTGTAGGAAGGAGGGGCCTCTGTCCCCGAGGCCTGTCAGCTCTCCCCTCACCAGGCCCCCACAGCTGTGCCTGAGATAAGGCACCAGAGGTCAGAAAAAGGGTGACCAGAAAAGTCCCTCCACAGGTCAGTGCTCAAAAGATAAAGGTCACTGCCTTATCTGCTCACACCTGCCACAGCCAGCTGGAGGTGCCCGAGGACCACCACCAAAATAGCACCCTCTTGGGAAGTGTCACCTCACACCCTGTTCACCACTGCCTGGGTCTTTCGTCCTTCGAGTTCACTCCCCAGAGCCACAGAGCTCCAGAGCAATAATATCGAAAGCAATAACTGAGGTTAGAGAATCTTCATTCAGTACTCCCCAAGACAGGAACAGCAGGGAGCAGGAGGTTCCTTCAACCTTTCTGCGAGATGAACAACCGAAACCCAGAGATCAACAGTCTGCTCACGAGGTGGAGTGAGCCCAGGTTTTTTTCCTCTAAAGTCACGTGACTTCCGTAATAGTGATGAGGACACACTGAATTTCCATAGTTCATCTCCTTTGAAAGACCTCAGAAATTTCAATTCTTACATGTTTTTTCATCTTCATAACATATCTGATTATTGGGCAAAGCTGTATCTCCAGACTTTACAGACAAAGAAAGCTAAGACAAAAGATGCGATTTGACTAACTTAAGGCTCACACACGCACACACACACACACACGCACACAGCACAGAAAGAGGCCTCGTCGGTATTTGCTTTGCCTGTTGTGCAACCATCCTGGTACTTTGTTTGGGGTTTGTAGCGGGATTTACGGTGCAGTGTGCACGAGCCTCATTTTCTCACCCACATCCTTTGGGTTCTGAGCAGCCAATGTCCGCCTTCCATGGGTGATTTGTTGTTCAAACCTCCAGTGAAACAAAGCAAGAATTTCACAACTGAAAGTCGCAATCTTCTCTGCCACTGTTCAAAGAGGCACTTGTCAAAGAGCAAACGAATAGCTCAGAAATGGCTTGGAGCACAAATATCAGGACAACCTTCAACTAACTCACCAGCAATTTTCTCTACATTAAAAATCTCTATAAATGCCTCAACTATTATTATTATTCCTCCTACTATTACTAGAGCTATCGTCTACAGAATACCAGTAACTTCACTGAGCATTTCACTTATGTTGTCGCATTGGTCCTCACAACAACCTCATCAATTAGGTATTTTTCAATCACCGTTTTACAGATAAAGAAACAGAAGCTTATAGAGGTTAAATAGCCTGTCCAGGCTAACCCAGCTCATAAGTGGCAGAGCAGGGTTCAAAGCCGTGACTCCAGTGATTGAACTCCCAGCCGACTCTCCCAGGCAGGTTTTCTGGGGCTATCACGCCCAAATTTAACAATATTTTCAACAATGATTTATAATCCCTTTATGGATCCTTTATGTGAAAGGTACTTTTTCTTGGTGACATAAAGCAGACTAAGATGCATAAGCCATGAAGCTGAGCCCGAGAAGCTTATGGCCTGGTGGAGGACGTGTGGCATGCCCATGGATGACCATGACAGAAGCGTGTAGTTAAATATCATGGGCGGCCAGATGAAGGAGATGCCCCTTCTAGGTGGGAAATTGAGCTTGGTGCCCATAAGCACAGGACAGTACCAATGCAGAAGAGTCACCTTAGGTGAGAAGGATTAATTACACAGCAGTAAAGAAAAGCTAAAGAATGCATCCCGGTTGTGGAGTGTCTCATTGTAGTCAGTCTTCTGGACAAACACAGAGGACAGTGGTGACCGGTGGCATGCAGGCCTGCACTCTGACCTTTTCCCCCAGTAGAAGTGGCAGGTAAGCACGGTTTCCTCCCCACTCTTCCATGGCTTCCCTTTGCACTGAACCCTATGCTTCCTCAGCTGAACCCTGTCAAGCTTTTTCAAAACCTGATATTGCCAGCAACTACCTGTGCTAGGTAGATGGCTTGAAGGTGGGACATTCACTGCCCTCAAAGGGTTCATGGTCCACCTGCAGGCCCAGGGATGTACCAATTCCATTACGAATAACAGGTGCCTGATTATCACCTGCCAGGTGGGCATTAAATTTTAAATAAATCTCCCTAATACACAAATCTTTCGTAAGATCCCTTTTGGCATCTAATGGGACGTCACAAGCAGCTCTGGGAAGGAGCTCTTTCAAAAATGAAACAATGTGACCCAAAGACAGCTTACAAGTATAACTTTGGTCAGCAACAGAGGTATAGTCTTAGCTATACAGATTCTGTGATAAAAAGTATTTCCGTGGTATTTTTTAAATAGGTCACAAGATAACATTTCAATAACCTATGAAATAATGAGAATTATTTAAAGAAAATTAGGCATCGATGGGACCTGGAGACAAGCAAATGGAGAAGGAGAGCATGAAGACTGGCTAAAAATGATAGAAAATATGGTAAATAGAGCTAAAAATGTTAAGAAAGAAGACAAACCACTAGTACTATAGAGGGCTATAGAGCCACTAGTACTTTGGAGCCAGGTGCGTCTGTTTATTTATATTTCAAAATATTAAGGGGTTACAGATGCTTTCAATGCATGGCTTGATTCAGGACTATAAGTGTGCCCATCACCCAAATAGCATCCATTATACCCATTAGGTAGGTTTTTGCCATCCCCCGCCTTGACTTCTAATGACTTTTACTTTCCTCTGAGTACTTGTGTGCCCACTGGTTAGTTCCAATTTATTAGAGAGTACATGTAGTGTTTGTTTTTCCATTCTTGAGGTACTTTGCTTAAGATAATGGTCTCCAGTTCCTTCCAAATTGCTGCAAAAGGCAAGTCATCCTTTTTTATGGCTGAGTAGTACTCCACGTTATACATATGCCACGTTTTGTTAGTCCATTCATGAATTGATGGGTACTTGGGTTGATTCCACATCTTTGCAATTGTGAATTGTGCTGCAATAAACATTTGAGTGCAGGTGTCTTTTTGATAAAATGACTTCTTTTCCTTTGGGTATACACCCAGTAGTGGGATTGCTGGATCAAATGGTAGGTCTATTTATAGTTCTTTGAGGAATCTCCGTACTGTTTTCCACAGGGGTTGTACTAATTTGCAGTCCCACCAACAGTGTATAAGTGTTCCTTTCTCTCTGCATCTGGACTAGTGTCTATTGTTTTTGGACTTTTTAATAAAAGTTATTCTAACCGGAGTAAGGTGATATTTCATTGGGTTTTAATTTGCATTTCCCTAATGGTTAATGATGTTGAGCAATTTTTCATATGTTTTTTTGGCCATTTTTCTATCTTCTTTAGAAAAACTTCTATTCATGTCTTTTGTCCACTTTTTAATGGGGTTGTTAATTTTTTTTCTTGCTGATTTGTTTGAGTTCTTTTTAGATTCTAGTTATTAGCTCTTTATCAGATGAATAGATTGCAAATATTTTCTTCCATTCTGTAGATTGTACATTTGCTCTGTTGATTATTTCCTTAGTTGTGCAGAAGCTTTTTAATTGAATCAAGTCCCATTTATTTATTTTTGGTGTTGCCATGATTGCCATTGAGGTCTTAGTTATAAATTCTTTGCCTAGACTGATATCTAGAAGAGTTTTTCCAATATTTTCTTCTAGAATTCTTAAAGTTTCATGCCTTAGGTTTACGTCTATTACCCACTGTGAGCTGATTTTTATGAGAGGTGAGAGGTGAAGATCCTGTTTCAATCTTCTGCATGTGGCTATCCAATTTTCCCAGCACCATTTATTGAATAGGGCTTCTTTTCCCCAGTGTGCATTGTTGTCTGCTTTGTCAAAGATTAGTTAGCTGTAGGTAGATGGTTTTATATCTGTATTCTCTATCTTGTTCATCTGGTCTATGTCTCTATTTTTGTGCCAATACCATGCTGTTTTGGTTACTATAGCCTTGTAGTATAGTTTGAAGTCTGGTAATGTGATGTCTCCAGCTTTTTTTGTTGTTGTTGTTTTATTTTTTTGGTTTTTTTGGTTACGATTGTTTTAGCTAGTCAGGCTTTTTTCTGGTTCCAAACAAAGCTTGGAATTATTCTTTCTAGATCTGTGAAATATGCCACTGGTATTTTGATGGGGATTGCATTGAATCTGTAAATCACTTTCGGTAGTATGGACAGTTTAACAATGTTGATTCTACTCATCCATGAGCATGATATGTTTCTCCATTTCTTTGTGTCATCTGCAATTTCTTTCCTCAGTGTTTGGTAGTTCTCCTTGTAGAGATCTTTCACCTTCTCAGTTAAGTATATTCCTAAGTATTTTATTTTCTTCATAGCTATTGTGAATGGTATTAAGTCTTTGATTTGATTCTCAGCTTGACTGTTACTGGTATATAAAAGTGCTACTGATTTGTATACATTGATTTTATATCCTGAGACTTCGATGAATTTATTTTTCAATTTCAGGAGTCTCTTAGTGGAGTCTTTGGGGTTTTCCTGATACAAGATCATAGCATCAGAAGAAAGTGGTAGTTTGATCTCCTCTTTCCCAATTTGGATATCCTTTATTTCTTTCTCTTGCCTGATTGCTCTGGCTAGGACTTCCAGCACTATGTTGAATAGAAGCGGTGACAGTGGTCACTCTTGTCTTGTTCCAGTTCTTAGTGGGAATGCTTTCAACATTTCCCCATTTAGTATGATGTTGGCTGTGGGTTCCGCATATAGGGCTTTTATAATTTTGAGAGATGTTCTTTCTATGCCTAGTTTGCTGAGGGTTTTTTATCATGAAAGGGTGCTGGATTTTGTTGAATGCTTTTTCTGCATCTATTGACGTGATCACATGGTCTTTGATTTTGCTTCTGTTTATGTTCTGACTCACATTTATTGAATTTGCATATGTTGAACCATCCTTGTATCCTGGGATGAAGCCCACTTGGTCATGGTGGATTATTTTTTTGATGTGTTGTTGACCTCAATTTGCTAGTATTTCACTGAGGATTTTTTGCATCTATATTTATAAGGGATATTGGTCAGTAGTTTTCTGTTTTTGTTGTTGTTGTGTCCTTACCTGGTTTTGGTTTCAAGGTGATACTGGCTTCATAGGATGAGTTGGGGAGGATTCCCTCCTTCTCAATGTTATGGAGTAATTTTGCAGTATGTGTACCAGTTCTTCTTTGTAGGTCTGGAAGAATTTGGCTGTGAATCCATCTGGTCCAGGGCTTTTTTTTGTTGAAGACTTTTTATTACTGCTTCAATTGCACTGCTTATTATTGGTCTGTTCAGGAGTTCTTCCTGATTGAGTCTTGTGAAGTTGTGTGTTTCCAGCAATTTGTCCATTTTCTCTACATTTTCTAGTTTATGCGTGTAGAGATTTTCATAGTATTCACAGATGATGTTTTGTATTTCTGTGCTATCAGTTGTAATACCTCCTTTTTCATTTCTGATTGAGCTTATTTGGGTCTTTCCTGTTCTATTCCTGGTTAATCTAGCAAGAGGTTTATCAATCTTGTTTATCTTTTCAAAGGACCAACTTTTTGTTTCACTGACCTTTTGTATTATTTTTTGTTTTCCATTTCATTTAGTTCTGCTCTGGCCTTTGTTACTTGTTTTTTTCTGCTGGCTTTGGTTTCAGTTTGGTCTTCCTTTTCTAGTTCCTGGAGATGTGATGTTAGGTTGTTAATTTGTGATCTTTCTGACTTTTGGATATGGGCATTTGAAGCTATGAATTTTCCCCTTTGGTATGCTTTTGCTGCATCCCATAGATTTTGATAGCTTATGTCTCCTTTGTTTTTCAGTTCAAGGAATCTTTTGATTTCCATCTTAATTTCATTATTGACCCAATAAATATTCAGTAGCAGGTTGTTTAATTTTCATGGCTTTCTGTAGAATTGAGTGTTACTCTTCAAATTGATTTCTAGTTATAATCCACTATGGTTTGAGAAGATACATGGTATGATTTTGATTTTTTTAAAATTTGTTGAGACATTTTTTGTAGACTAAGATATGATCAGTCTTGGAGAATGTCCCATGTGCTTATGAGAAGAAGGTATATTCAATAGTTTGGGGGTAGAATGTTCTGTAAATATCTGTTAGGTCCACTTGTTCCAGGGTCCCTTTGAAGTCCATTGTTTATTTATTTTCTGCTTTGATAATCTGTCCAGCTCTGATAGTGAGGTGTTGAAGCCCCTGGCAATCTTTTATTGCTTTTTATCATTTATTTCCTTAGCTCTAGTAGAATTTGTTTTATGTATCTGGGAGCTCCTGCATTAGGTGCATATATATTTAGGATTGGTATGTCTTCTTATTGAATTGCTCCCTTTACCATTATATAATGACCATCTTTGTCTTTCTTTACCATTGTTGATTTAAAGTCAATTTTGTCTGATATGAGAATGGCTTCACCTGCTCTCTTTTGCGTGAAATATTTTTTTCCATCCTTTCACTTCGAGCCTGTTTGCATCCTTGTGGTTTGGATGTGTCTCCTAAAGGCAGCAGATACTTGGGTTGTGTTTTTTCATACATTCAGCCAACCTATGTCTTATAAGTGGTGTATTCAAGCCATTAACATTAAGAGATAGAATTTATATGTGTGATGTTGTTTTGTTCATCATATTGGGTACTACCTTTTTGCTTTGTTTTTCTTCTTGGGCTATTGTTTTATAGGAGTTGTGAGATTTAGCTATTTTGTATGATTTTACACTGGTGGGTATCTATTGTTCTGATTCACGTATAATGCAGTTCTGAGTAATTCCTGCGAGGCAGGTCTGGTCATGACGAATTCCCTCAGTTTTTGCTTGTCTGGAAAATGCTTAATTTCTCCATCAATTGTGAAACTTAGTTTTACAGGATACAAGATTCTAGGCTGGCAGTTGTTCTGCTTAGGAAGACTGAAGATGGGGCTCCACTGCCTTCTGGCTTGTAAGGTTTCCACTGAGAAGTCTGCTGTTAGCCTGATGGGTTTCCCTTGTAGGTCAGTTGTTGCTTACATCTAGTTGCTTGTAGAATTTTCTACTTCATTTTGACTTTCACCATGTTGATTACTATGTGTCTTGGAGATGCCCCGTGAATCTTCCTGGTGTTCAATGACTGTCTTATATCTGGATATTTGTACCTCTGGCGATACCAGGGAAGTTTTCCTCAATAACTCCCTCAAATAGATTTTCCATGCTTTTAGCTCTTTCTTCTTCTCCCTCAGGGATACCTGTGTTTCATGTTAGTTCACTTCACACAGTCCCATATCTCTCTAAGTGATTTCCAGGTGGGTTTAGATTAAACTCTGGCTCATCCATTTACTAGCTACATGTCCTCTACCATTTGGCCTCAGCATACTCATCTGTAAAATGGGAATGATATAGTTACCCAGCAAGGTTCCTGCGAGGATAATATATCTTGTTTATTAAGCACCTAGCATAGTGTACAGCCCAGTATACAATCATTTATGTCACAAATTTTACTGAATGCCTAGGGGCTGGAAATACAGTGATGAACCAAACAAAATGGTCCCTGCTCTTATGGAGTTTACAGTTTAGCAAAAAATAAATGCTTTCATTTATTTTAGTAGCTAAAAAAGTAACAAAATGCAACATTAAAATGCACAATTAAAAGATAAAACCCTGGTCCTATAAGTTGCCTAATAGCTGCAACTAACAGCTTTCTCATGAAAACTCAAGAAGTCACCCTGAGTCTTAGCAAATTAGCTAGGGAATACTTTAGAAAACAGGCCGCTACAAAGGAGTTAGACCAAAAGCCTGGTCATGTTGGCCTCACTCAGCAGACATTTCATTACTTGATAAAAGGAGGAATGCAGATGAATTCCGTTAGATGAGCCAGCTGTATCAGTAAATATAGCATCAGAACTGGTACCACAAAGTGGAAACATCTGGTTCTGGAAAAGGGGCTAAAGAAAATGCGGTGTACAGTCAAGTGAACGAAGCCTGCACAAGAGAGCTGGATTCTGGCCTTGGGGTGGCTGCTAAATGGTTGTGTGCCCAGGAGAAGCTCTTAGCTGCTCTCTGATACTGTCTTCTACCTGTGACACTGGTTGAACCCTGAAATCTCATTCACTTCTGCCATTCTAAGATCCAATAAACACAAAAATATTATTAGTGTTCTCAAGTATTTCTGGCTGTCTACCTTCTAGGCAGAATTGTTCCTTTTGGGTCATTTGTGGGTTGCTGCAGTCTGGTGAATAGTTCTGGCCAATGAGTTGGGAGTAAGAATAGTGTATATCATGTCTAGGCCAAGTACATTTAAGTATTGGTGCAAGACTCTTAGGGCTCTTTTTTTCTTTGGTATGGGGGTGCACAGTGTTCCAGATGGTGGCCATTCTCTCAACATTGAGTCTGAGTGACTAGAGTGAGCGAAGCTCTCTGTTGTCCCATGATGGACATATAAGGTGAGTAGGAAATATACCTTTGTATTTTAAGCCCTGGGGATTCGGGGGTTATTTTGTTACTGCAGCATCCTCTAACCTGTCCTCACTGATACATTGCTTCATGTTAACGTTCTGCTGATTTAATAGCTTTTTGGAATATAGACTGGAGCTGTGTACTAAACCGCTTTTCATTTTGTTAACTATGACTTCCTTCCACCTGGTTTGACACCACTGCATTGCACTGCAAAGGACACCGTTCATGTTACACTCCTGAAACTGCCATTCGTGTGGAACACAATGTGACTGGCGACAGAGCAGCTCTGGATTTGTAACCATTTAGGGGAAATATACTCATTCCCCTTACTGTTTTTACTTTTTTCCTTTTAATGCAAATCATACTTTTTATTTGCAAAATCCTTTATAGCTTTGAGTAGTTCTTACATTCAAAAGACATCACATCATTTATTAAGTATTAGCTCCAATTTTACAACCAAGGGCTCTGGGAGCCATATGGTTTCAGGGACTGCACAGGATTGCCAGTTAGTAAGTGGCAAAACTGGGACACTTGTTTCTTGACTTCACATTTGGGTTGATTCAACTATGCCACATTTCCTTCAGCATCTTTGCTCTGAACAGAAGTTTCATGTCTATCCTAGTCATGTTTCCCCAAATGAGGAGAAACACTGTACTAACCAGCTCCCCATCATTATTAGTTTTGGGAAACCAGGTTGTTCAAAAGAAAGTGCTTCCACTGTGGGCTCCCAGGACTGGAGTCACTCTGGCCAGTAGGTCTGGAGGAAAATGCCATCCCCCAGGCTTGATAAACTGGAGGCCACGTATCTGGTCAGATTCAGCTCCTGGCATCCTGCTTGGGTTACCAGTCCAGGCCCTGGTATTGGAGAGGCCGACAGCCCTGTGCTACACATAGCCTCACACTCTGGGCTTGACAAAGTAGCCACCTCTGAACTGTGAGGACAGCGAGCATATCTTAGGGGAATGACCCCACGGTTACTTCCCAGTTCCTCTCCTGAAGAGTTCATAGGCTATCCCTCTCCTCCTTTGCTGTTATCCCCTTTTTTGTTTCCTCCCTTGTTTCCCCTTCCGATAAATCTTCGGTTGGGTTGATCAGTCTCCTTTCCTAAATTGGCTCTAAGTGAAAGAAATCTCTTTGTTTTCTGGGTCACCGATACCTAACACCTCAGCTGAGCTGGGGCAAAAGGACTCAAAGATCTGGGCAGAAAAATCTCCACCATTGAGGGGTGGAGAAGCCCCTCCCTTCTCTCCCCAATTAACACATTACACCGAGATGACAAAGCACTTCAGAAATTGTCTGTGTAGCCCCTGAGTTTGCAAAGCTCTCCCATGAAGCTATGCAGTGACATCCACACCAATCTATGTAGCAACGTGGCACCAGAAGGTCCTACGAATGTCCCCATTTTGCCACAGAAGGCCAGACACCAGCCTGACACAGAAGGAGGGCCTTGTCCACCCCTCTAGGATGTGCCCCTGGGACTCCAGCTGCCAGGGAGTCCCCACCCTCCTCTCCCCTGAGGTCTGCTCTTCTCTCCCAGCAGATCTGATGTGGTTGATTCTTTTTAAGAGCTTCCTTCTACCTCAGAGGGCTGGATGCTGAGTTCCCACCCTAGGGAAGGGTATGCTTTCGGGATGCCCTCAGGGGGTCAGCTGTTTCACTCTCCCCAAGGTGTTCGCTCAGGGCTGGAAAAAACCCTGTTTAGGGAAAGAGGAGAAGCTGCTTAGAGGGCTTCGCAGAATTTTCTGCTTCTTCTATTTTTATCTCACTCCAAGGTTCCCAAAGCGAGAGGCAGGTCACAGCGTACCTAGCAATGATGGCCACAAATAGGCTCACAGGTTCTTGTCATAGGGGCCTTGTAATTTCAGGCCTCCATCTCCCACCTACTGACCAGGTAAATCCTATTACACATTTTCATGGCACCGTAGACATGTCCTTCAGTGCTTTTTTGCACATGCAATTTCACATAGATTTGTAGGACTATTTGATCAGTGACTTTCTTCCCAGTTAGACTAAGCTACATAAAGGCAGAGACCATACAGTTTTCCTTCACCTGGCAACTAGTAGGCACTCCATAAATATTTGTTGAATGGATGAATTAATCTTTGCCGCTGAAGCAGCAGGGAGAATAAGCTTCAGCTATGACAAGAAGGATTAGCTCAGAGCTAGCTCTGGAACTGGATCTCCTGGTATTGAATCCTGACTCTGCAGCTACTTCCCGTGAGACCCTGGGCACACATCTGTCTCCTGCCTCATTTATATTAGTAGTTCTAAGTGGCAATAATAGGTGTACCTACTCTCTATGGTTATTTTGAAGAATACATGAGACAATTCATGTAAGACTCTTAAAACAGTCTCTGGCAAATATAAATGCCCAGTAAATATTAGCTAACTACAACCTGTTTGCAGATGGAGGTTGGCTGAGGGAGAAGTTTCGATTTCGTCCTATGCAAGACACAAGAGAACAATTTCTTTGCTTTACACTTACCCAGGGAGGAAGTTTTGAGAGTTAAGACAAAAAAAGATTTTCTAGATTCAGCATAATTATTAAACAAAGGCACTCGTTGTATCTAGAGACAGTGAGCTTAGAACGAGAGACAAGGTGGGTGTGGTCACGAGAATAGACAGTAAAATTGTTGAAGGATTCAGGATGTGAACCGTGGGAACTTTAGGTGTGGATAACTGAGCCTAGGTATCTAGGATCAAAAGAGATTAAGTGGGAATCCAAGTGAAATCCTATTTTAGTTAAGAAAAACCTCTCCAGATGTGATGTATAGAGGCCTGATGTGCCACACTGGAGTCCGTTCACAGACTCAGAGCCCTTCCTGAGAAGGGGTGTCCAGGTGAAGAACAATGGTTAGAAGAGGAGAGACTTTGCAGCCAGATACCACAGCTTCAATACCAGGTAAGCCAGGACCTGCCTTATAACTTGAGCATGTTGCTTAACCTCTCTGTGTTCCAGCTTCTTCATCTGTAAAATGGGAATCCTAGGACACAAATTTTCCAGAGTTATTTCAAGGATTCAATATATAATATAATAACACACGCTAATGCTGTGTAAGTATTAGGTCTAATTATTACAAATGATCAAAAAATATCACCTCTAGCCAATGGGCAATGGTTGTCCATTTGTCTTGGAAAGGAAGATCATCCGAAATAAAAGCCAACATAAAATAACAGGAAGTGGTCAATGGTTTGGCGCCACAGTCGAGAGGACTGCAGAGGAAACCTGCTGAAGGGGTGCAGAGTGTGCGAGTGGTACCGCAAGGCCCTGGGCAGAGCTGGTGCCTGGCAATCAGGTCGACCAGGTGACCCTCTCTGGGATGTCATTCCACCTCCTTCTGTGCTTTGCCAGAGTCTGCACTGGCAGGAGTAATTCTTGGTCAGAGAAGAGTAAGTTCCTGCCTCTTAACTAATAATGCAACTACTAACGCAGACTCTCAGCCCTGCTAAGTCGGGATCTCTGCAGAGAGGGCCTCGTTATCTGGATTTTCAGAAGCATCCCAGGTGATTCTTATACATACTAAAATTTGAGAACACTGCTCTTGTTGGACTCTGAGACACCTTCCAGCTCTTGTACCTCCGATTCTCTGGCTGGCTGGTTGGATGAACTCCCAGGCCCGCCCCATGTTGTCAAATCCACTGGGCAGTTTCCAGAGGCCAACGCCATTTCTCAGATGTGAAGAGAGCAGGAGAGCAGGTGCTGCAGAGCCCTCCTCCCTTCCTGCCCCTCGTGCCACTCCCACATCTGCCACAGACGTGTTACCCGGGCCTGGGGGTGAGGGCACTGGCAGCCTCTCTCCTGGTAAAAGTAGCCCTGTCTTTTCCAGGAGCCCTGACTACCTTGTAGGGAAAAGAAAATCATGACATTCCATCTATGCATCATGAGCAAGCATCTTTCTGGCCAAAGGCAAGCATGATGTCATGGAATATGTGATTTTGGTCTCCCATTTAAAATGAGAGACATCATCTTCCCATCCTCCCAGAATGGGACGGTAGAAATAAATTATGTTCTAAAACATCCAAGTTGTTTCTACGATACCCTGAGCATTTTTGGTAGAGAAGAAAAGCTGCCCACCTTCCTGTGATGGCTGCGCACTGGCAGGCTCCCCTCAGGCTGCAGAAAACGTGCTTTTTGGCTCTGCTGAGGCCCAGCGCGGCCAGACAACCTTGGACGTGGTGGTGGCCCCTGGTCGGGAGGGAGCAGGCCAAAGGCACAGCAGGAGCTGGGCAGAGCCCCAGGAAGGCCTGCTCTGAGTGCGCATCAGCAGCTGTGCTGAAGTGGAGGGGTGGGGAAATCGTTCCTAGGCAGAGCAGCTCCCCGCCCCCTCGGCCATTGCAAACCTTGTCTCTGGCCTCCCTGCCTCGGGTCTCCCACATCCATTCTGGCCAGTCTTCTTAAAATACTGCTTTCACCAGGCTGATTCCCCTCTCAGGACCTCCACAGCCGCCTTCACCTAAAGTATGGCCTCAGTTCCAAATTCCTCAGTCTGCTGTTCAAAGCCCACCACAGGCCCAGCACAACGGGTCTCCCAGCTGTGGCTCCCGCAGTTCCCACAGACCCTCTCAAGTGCTCACAAACCTCCTGCTCAAGCAAGCATGGCCCTCACTGTCTTCCCAGGTGCTTCCTAAAAAGCCACCTGCAGGCTGTTGCTGCTGTGATGTCCCCTTCCTGCTGCTGGGTTCCACCTTTCCTGACTTGGCCCCTCCTCACCACCTATTCAAATCCTGTGTCCGTCTCAAGGCAAGTCTTCACGGCTCTGCCGTGGCCACCCCCCAACACAGATCTCTGCTCCTCTGTGGTCAACCCTTGACGGCTGGTGGGGTGGAGGAAACACCCAGTCTAGAGGCAGAGAGCATGAGTTCGAATCCAGCTCTGCCAATGACGAGCTGTGTGGTTTGGGGCAAATCGTCACCCTCTCTAAATGCCAGTGACTCTACCACCTGGCAAGTTACTCCAGCGACTGCGGATAATGTATATAAGAAGTGGTAGCGGGTAGTTCCAGTAGCACCCACCACCTTGACTCCCAGTTTGACTCCTGGTGTAGTACCTAGCTCACTTCCGACTTCTTAGAAGGGGCTCAGGAGACATTTTCTGGGGTCTCTAGGTGTTTGTGCTATGAGACTAGATTTTTTCTTAAGTAAAAAAACCAAAGGTGATGAGGCCTGAGACCTCCTTTGCACTCAACTTGCAAGCCAGGTTCACAGAACTCAGAGGCGAAACCAGATCACTGTTAAGATAAAGTCAACGCGCGCCTCTGCCAGAGAAGCCTTTGAGAGCTGCAGCCTTGGTCTGGAAGTTGCAGCTTTCTCCACTGAGCTGCCTGGGAACACCAGCAGCCTGCTAAGGAAACCACTTGGTTGTCAAAACACATCCCAGATTCTCCTGTCAGGGGGTGTCAGCCAACATCTTGGAGAACGGCAGCGCAAGCTCTTGGGAGTTCAGTGCTGATAAATGATTTGTAAATGTCACGTAGGCCCCAGGGGTGGGTGCGAGTGTAGATGGAAGTTCTCTCTATTTCAAAGCAACGGAAAATTGTAAAACCTCCTGCTTTCTTGTAGAAGCTCATGTACTATATTTTTAAACGTACAAACAGTAAAAATGACTATACATCTACTTGCTCCTACCACGCTACAGTAATAAAACCTCCCCTACACTAAATATGATTTCCTATGCCTTTTTTTGTTTTCAAGCCCCATAATCTTGTTATTTCCTTTCCTCCACCCGAGTATACCCCCTCTCTGTCCCAGTGGATTCAACCAATCACCTAGCAAGTGTTTTTTATGCTCCACTATGTGTCCCGAGCTCCGTGGGCCACCAAGAAAGATAACAGAAGAGAATACGGCCTCCTCCCAGTGCACCAGCCCAAAACCAGCTCTTGCAGGCCTTTGTTCAGCAGTCGGTCCGTCAGCAGCATTTGTTCAACGCTACTGCATGGCTGGAATGCAGAGGGAGAACAAGCCAGACAAGGCCCTGGTTCTCACGGAGCTTACGTTCTAGTAGGAGAAAGAGGCACTAGGCATGTAATAAATAATACAAATTCAGAAAATGGTACGTGCTATGAAGGAAATAGGGCGATAAGATGGGCGTGATGGGTTTTGGGAGGCGAGAGCACGTCCTCCTGAAGAGGGGGCACCAATAGCTTGCCAAGTGGGGAGACACAGGAGAAGAGACTTCTAGACTCCCGCCAAGAGAGGGCCTGCTGTGAGCCGGAGAAACAGAGGATGCAGGACGAGGGCAGGGCTGCTGGCCCTGTAACCTTCCGTGTCCCTCCGGCGGGAGCTACACTTCATTCGTGCACTGAGCACAGTGCCTGATACACAGCAGATGCTGAATGAACGCATCACAATGATGAGTGACATTGTTCACAGTTTGCTACATGCCAGGCAAGGTACTAAGTACTTGTCACACATTGTTTTATTTAATTCTTGCAGCCACCATATGAGGAAGGTGCTATTGTCCCTACGTGACAGATACAAACAGGTTTTCACAGACAGTGAGCAGCAGAGCTTGGATTCAAACCTGGGCAGTCTACTTGCAGACCAGCTGGCCTCCACTCTATGCTCTAACCAGTGCGTGCAGGACGGCTCCAGCCCCGATCTTAGGTCTCATTCATTTCTAGGAGGGATATACAGGGGAGGCTATTTCAGGCCTTGGGTGGTTGGAGTCCATGTTAAATTGTAGCTGGTAAGTTTGCTACACACAAATGTTCACACCTTTTTCAATATCCAACCAAATAGCTACTTGTCTCAGACAAGAGCCAAAGTCTCAAGAGAGATTTTATTTCCGAGGTTGGGCAAATCAAATACTAAAAGAAATAGCATTTTTCCTCCTGTGTAGTTCATCTGGAAAGAAAATTTTGTGTACGGGTAGATTTTTTAAATTGTTTCTTAATCCCTGTAATTATAATATTGACAGCATCATACACTGCTCTGCACTGATGGCGGGTAAGCGCAGTGCTCAGACCTAGGGACCAAGCTCCAGCTGAGCTGGCAGAGAAGGCAGGGTCACACGTGCTCACAGGGTGGTTCTGTTCCACAACGCGGCACGCACTGGTCCCCTCACGGACCAGGTGCCCCCCGCCCAATGCCTTTGCACATGCTGATTCCTTCCCGGGGATCTGCTGTGCGCATTTCCCCAGCCGCGCCGATCTCCTCCACCCCTCCAGGCCCACAGCACGTACAGCCTGCTCCACGGGAAGCCTCTTTCGATAGCATCTCCCACACGTGGCCCACACCTTCTCCTGAGCACCCAAACCTTGCACTTCCTTCCCTCCTGCTATGTCTGTTTTGGCCATTTGTGCACTTAGCACTGCTTGGAGATTGTGGGAAAACAACTCCCTCTAATTCATGTTTTGGCATCTATAGCTCTAGCATAGCACCTGCGCTATCAGTGCTCAGTAAACATTGCTGAATGAAATTTGGCGATGCTCCCATTTTGGAGGGGCAGGACTTGCTCTAGGCTTTCTCCTGGAGCTTTACATGACAATAACAACCACAGTAACTGACCTTTACTGAGGGCTTACAGCCCAACCGATGTCGGTGTAGTTTGTTACCCTTGTCCCGTGACAACCTGATAGAAGGCCTTATTCCTATCCTTATTTTATGGTTGGAAACAACTACTTTACAGTAGGCCATTTGGAAAGACATCACTTGCATTTGGTCTCATAGGTAATGAATGATGAAATCAGGATTTGAACTCAGATCTACCTGTCTCCGAACCTCACTCACTTACCTAAAACGCTGAACTGACTCACGGCCTCTTCCTGGGCCGGCCCCAGGCTGCCCTGCACACCTTCCTGTTGAGATGCTCCCTTCCACTCTCCACACCTGTACCCCAGGCCTGCTGTCTTCTCTCCATCCAGGGGCACAGCTCACCCTCCAGCCACTCTCTGGAAGCCCCCCATTCTCCACTCCCCAGAATTCTGTAACCCACTCTGCTTTCCAGCATCCGCCGCCGAGCTCTGCATGCCACCCACCCAAGTCTGCTGCTTAAACTCCCATTTCCTAGAAGGTCAGATTATAGTTAGTTGCATTTGATGTAACTAGTTCACACTGACGTGTGAATGACTGTTAGCCCCTTAAAGTTCAATGGGAACTTGCCATTTGAAAAGGGGGTATGTGTGAACTCCAAAAATTGAATTTGAATGTGTTCGTAAAAGAGAATTCCAAAACATTTTGATCCATGCAACATTTCCTAGTTTCACTCATAGCCTTCTCCAAGGTGACCCCTTTGAACACTCATTTATTTGTGTGCCTGAAGGCCAGTATACATATGTTTGCTTAAAAAAAGTCCTAGTGAGGTTATGGTCAGACCTCGCCTGACATACTCTTTATCATACAATTCAGTGGTCTCATTAATGTACACTTTTCATAAGGATCACATATTGTTTCTTTGTTTCAAGCTAGTCCCTACCATCTCTGCAATACAATTGTTTATACTAAATCCCCTCTGCAGCCCAGAGCACGAGGGTGGCCCAGGCCCAGAACCAGTGATAGGTTGATCACTAATTCACAGCAGACTTAATCCTAGCTTTGCCTTCTCAGTATTTTCCGAGAAAAGACCCAGTGGACCAGACCACACTGGGGGGAGGCATCAGAGCGCCCCTCTTCAAGGCCGTGGAACAAAGGCTCTGGGAAATTCCAAGCTCCACTCAGACTCAGGTCTGCCATGGTGGCCACCAGCTGACAACATCTGGAATCCATTTCCCACTCCAAAAAGCCACCCAAACAGAACTGATTTTACCCATGATCGGGCCCAGTGATGTGGTCAAAAGAGCTCAGGGAGGGACCCCCCTGCCAATTTCAGGGGAGGAGAGACATTGGGTGAGGTCTGGATTTTCCAATAAAAAGAGTAAACCTGAGCTGGAGGTACTAACTATGCAGGGGCATCAAAATTTTTTGAAATAACTTGACATTTGATATTTCAATAAAGGACTAAGGGAAATATTAGAACTCTTGGGGACTTTCTTAATTCACATTTTGGTTGATACTGTCTTTATTTTCAATTACACACAGGGAAGCATCATACCATTTAATTTACCTTCCAAACTGGGACATTTGTCGGGGGAGAGGCATGGAGTGTTAAAAACAATTAATAAGACATTATTGATTAACAGCAGGTATACCTGGTTGTCCTTGACAGACCAGATATGGTCACTCTATCCCTCACCAACATATTTTTACCCAGAATGCCAGCTTCTCCTATCTTCCAGCTCTCTCTCTCAGCCCATCCTCTCTTCCATCCCACCCTGCCGCTCTGCCTCGGTCTCCGAAACACTCCCTTGAATCCTTGCCAGCCGAGTTCTCCTTCATAACCGGAGGTGTCCCAGCTAACAGTGACGTTCTCACCCACCCAGACGCACATGTGGTGAGCCAGGGCAGAGCACAGGGAACTGTCGGAACAGGACCCGCCTCCTGCAGCTGCTGGGATGCCAGGGAGCATCTCTGCCAACCGTGCAGTGACAGCATTCAATGCGCGAGGCTCCCGATTGTTGTGTTTCAAGTCAGAAGAGGAGTCAATTCAGTCCAGAAAGCCCTATTGTGCAGCTGCGATCGCGAAAGCCCCATTCTAGGCACAGAGATGAGTCAGAGGACCATTAGCCATGATCTCTCCAGGAGGGGTTTGAGCTGGGTGGGAGAGAGGTAAGTAAACACCCAGCCATGTTGGGGGGAGGGTGCAGAATGTGTTTTTGGTAGGAGCACCAACAGAGGGGAGATGGCTTTGGCCTGAAGATGGTTTCTCTGAGAAGATATACTTGGCATCACATTAGGGAGGAGCTTAAAAGTTAGGTTAAAGGGACTGAAATGATTGTGTTCAGGAGCCCTGGCTTGACGTGATGACAGGAGTTGTGCCCTGGAGAGATTAATTTTGAAGTCCCACACAGGGTAAAAAGTGAAAGGAAAGCAGAGACCACCAGGAGGTTGCTATAGCTGCCCCAGACACCAATTCAAAACTGGTGTCCAAGGGATGCGGAGTTTGTAGAAGAACAATGAATAGCAATAATGTAGCAGTACAGTATAAAATGTGCTCCACAGAGAGTGTGATGGGGGTCAGAGCACAAGCGACTGTCAGTGGTCTGAGTTGCATATTCTGTAAGAAATACTTCATTGCAAGTGGATGCCTTGACCACCTAAATGCAATTGGTACCACTTTCCTCAATTGCCTAGGTGATGCCCACTTAAAAAACACAATTGATCGCAGTAATGGAAAGTTTAATCTGCTGGGGAAGAAAGCAAACAAATGTTTACATTTCCTGTAATTGGCACAGATTACTGAGAGTTACCCACTCAGGTTGCACAATCTCAGTTGTTTACAATACGTGTCAAAGGGACAGCTGTTTGGACTCTTTGGAGCAAAGCTGCTGCATAAATATTCAGTTTTATAGTAGCGGTAATTTAGAAATTTATAATAAACATTACACTGTAATAATATCACATTACTCAGAAATTCCTAAGTATAGGTCTTGTGTTGGAACACAATTTATAGGATTATCAAACAGTGAAGCTGATGATAGCTGTAAGTAGCCGGCTTCCAGGAGACCAATTACTGTAAAAAAGAAGACTTAAGAAAAAAAGGGCAAAGCGCGTTTTTTAAAAATAGACTTGAGATCCAACAGATCACTATTGGTCTCTCATCATATTGCAATACGATGAGCACGTGGGCTCAATCTGTGTGCAGGGAGCCACGAGGGCCACAGTGAGTCACAAGACGTGGGCAAGCTCAAAGTCTAGGAGATAACAGGAGGCACAAATAACCAATTCAAGGGATAGGGTGACGAGTGACGAGTGAGGTGAGAGGGCTGGGGGAGTTAGGAGTGTTCACGGGGCAGGAGGAGGGGAAGACTGTATTAATAAACATTAGATCTGTGTAACCTTCCCTTCACACTGCTTCTGAAGGTCTCTCTTAGCAATCCTGGCTCGAATAACTCTACTGCACTTAGATCAATCCCCAAACCTTTAAGCACAATTATATCTCTCTGGGACACGTATAGCTGCTTCTTTTATTCTCATGTATAATGATTCCTGCAGATGTCTCCTCGTGTACAGGCAGGTGTAGCCTGTCCACGGCATTCGGGGACTTTTCCAAAGGCAAAATCTGTCTCCTTACTGTCCCCACCTACAGTACATAGCACCGATGGGCTCTTCCGGCAGATCTGAGACACGGGTAGGAGGCAGAAGTGACTTCTTCACTGTCCAGGGTGTCACGCAGGAGAGGTTACCGAGAGCACAGTGAGGGGAGGGGCACTGGGTGACCCCCTTGCTGGTCAGAGCACAGACCATCTCCCCCGCCTCGCCCCCGCTCCTCCCAAAGGTGGAGCCACACACAAAGTAAAGGTCCAGCGCCCACCGGAGGGTCACTGGGAAGAGGGAGCAGTGTGTGCAGGATGAAGGGAAACCCCAGTGTCCCCCAGAGCAATCCAGTCCTGAAAGAGCCCCGAAGGCTCATGCTTGTGGGGCCTGAGCCAAGTCCCTCGTCCAGGCACGAGTGGAGTGTTCATTCGGAACATCCAGGCGATGGGCACTGTGCACACAGATGCTCAGCTGTCCCCACGCTCTCTTCTTGGCCCTGCGGCAGCCTCGCTTAGATTTTCCAGTTCCTACCTCTGGTCTTAGAACAGTTGTGAGGAACGACGGGTCTCTAGGGCTCCTCGCTCCCCCTCCCCCCTCCTTTCCCCGCCGGCCTGCATCAGTCGTAGCCCCAGGTGGCTCACCCTGCCTTTTGCCACAGACTCAGAGTCCGCTGGGGTGTCCTGTTAGTTAACCAAACAACCAAGGCACGTCAGAGTCCTCTTCCTGCCCACCCCCCTTAAATTAAATTTTAAAAATCAGATTTGAACCCACTGCTTGCCTTCCAGCAGAAACTTGTGTTTTGCCGCCCTTGGTGAGGTGGTCCAGACACGTCTCTTTGGGTGTGCCGGCGGCAATGGCAGGGCCACCTTCCTGCTCCTTGACGGCGAGTGGCCAGGACTGGTACTGGGATTGCAAATCCTGCCCGGAGCACTCCAGTGGTCCATGGCTTTTCCCAGCCCGCAGCCCTGCCCGAGGTTTCCACCCTCTGCTTCTGCAAGAAAACACAGGCTGCCCACTAGCATCCCCACAGTCCCCACGTCCCTGCCCTACTCCCTGTCCCATTCCGTCCCTTCTTTTCCTTCACTTGAACATCTCCCCTTCCCTAACCATGCCACCGTGCCATCTCTCTAGGCAGCACGCCTCTCCCCTAGCTACAACACTGCGTATTTCCTCGACTCCAAAACTGTCACTTCCTTCATTTGCTCACTTGATTGTTGATTCTCCCCATTCAACTGGAAAGCCAGTCAGGGAAGGTCCTTGCCAGTTAGTCCCAGGGCCTAGCACGGTGCCTGCTTCATAGTAAATACCTAGCGAATGAATGGAGAAACAAATGAATGAACGATAGTATTAAGTACACTGGATCAGAAATCTTTCATTTTCCCCCTAAGATGGTGAGCTGCTTGTTTAGGGGGTGCTGGTCATTATTGTGCTATATTTGCATCACCTGCACAGGCTTGAAGCTTGCAATAAATGCAAGTTGCGTTGAGGAAAAATCAAATGAGAGGAGACAGATCAGGGCTTCACAAGCAGACTGGACACAGATCAACTGACATGGCAGGGCTGTGCCTCGGGAGGCGGGGCAGGTAGGGGCAGCTTGATGAAGACCTGGAGACTCTCATGCAGAAGGAGCGGAGTGGCGTTACTGAGAGAAGTGTAGCCTAGGCCTGCTTTAATGAGGGGTGTCACCTTCAGTAAGTCTCTTCTCTCTTGGTTTGCTCATCTCAAAAATGAGTGGGACAGACCAGATTGTGAGATTCCTTCCAGCTGAAGCAGCCCATGGTGCAAAGATTGACATCAGAAAATAAATACCAAGTAAGAGGGAAGGTAACAAGCATCATGCTCTGTCTGGAGGCCTGAGGGCTGGAGTTGACTTACTCCGGACTGGGCCACACCGCCCCGGACCCACACATGCTGCTATACGTGTGCATGCCACATGCAAACCACGTGCACACAGAGGCAGCCCTGGCCCAGAGCCTGTCTCCACAGCCAGAGACGAAGCATGTAAGGAGGGACGGGGGGAGGGCAGCCTCCAGAAAAAGACTGAGGGCCAGAGAAGGAAGCCCGTGCTCCGGCAGTCCAGGCCCCGCTCCATTGGCAGCTCAGGGAAAACCCACTACCCATAGTCCTGGGCACAGTTCCAGTTTGTCAACTCCTTTCTCCTCCCTGGAAATAGAGCAGCCTGCCCCAAAGCCACGCAGAAAAATCTAGAAGTCAGCTAAGCCTTCCCTATGAGGCCCTGCCCGGGCTAGGAAGTGCCAGCTGGGGATCCCCTCCCCAGACCAGGGCTGGCATTTGCAATAAATGCGAGTTGAACTGAGCGAGATCAGATCAGGGAGGCGGATCAGGCTTCGCAGGCAGACTGGAGACCAGGAGGCAGCCCTCCGCATGACTGAGAAACCGATGAGCTGATGTGACAGGGATGTGCAGCTCTCCAGCTAAGGCTGGGGTTTGTATTTTTAAAGGATTGTGTTTTATATGATTATATAAAATTAAGGCTATATAATAGAGCCTCAATTTTGCCTCTTGGCCTACAAAGCCAGAAATACTTACTATCTGTCCCTTTTCAGAAATTTTGCTAACCCATGCCCTAAACAATTGCTGAGTCCCCTTGTTACTGGTAAAATCAGAGCTCCCACCCCAGTTACTGGCCTTGAACTCTAAACACCATCCCCGAATGATGGCGACGGGGACCGGGCAGCGATTCTCCTGCCCACTGTTCCTGTCTCCCTCACCCACCATGCCCTCCCCTCTGCCCTCTCCCACAAGGTGTCCGGAAGATTTTCTTTTCTACCCCTGTCCTCACTGATCCTCCCACCCCTGCCCTGATTGCTCCACTTGGGAACCCCTCACAAGGACTTTGTCACTTACTGTCTTGTGTCAGTTGCTTTTGTTTTGCACTGACTGCTTGCTTCCCCAGTGAGACTGCAAGCTGTAATACATGAAGGCAGGGACCACGCCTGGTATTTTCCCCAGTCTCCCCCACCACACCTAGGAGAGGGCTGGGCCCAGAGTAGCTGTCGAGTAGACAGGTGCTGCCGAGGCCAAGCAAGAGAGAAGAGCACCTGCCCACCACCCAGGTTTCCACTGTGCACAAGCCTGCCGCTTCCAGGGGGGACTTGAGCACGGTGTCCCTGCATGAAGAGAAGGTCAGTTCCATCTGCCGAAAGCCTGAGAACGCTTATATCACTCACACTAGAATAATGTGAATCTCAACTCTGTGGAAAAATTCCTCAAGGGCTAATTCTCTGTTTCATTCTCCCCTCCAGGGAATGTCCCTGGAGCCGGGGCTTTTAAAGCACATGAAAAGATTTCTTTTCCTGAACCTGCAATTGCTTAGGATTCTGCGAGCATATGTGCAGGAGAAAAAAAGGAGGTTGTGGAAAGGAGGGGCCAGCCAGATGCTTTGCTGTCCTTACACAGCGCACGACACCCAAGCACAACCCTCTTTGTGGGCCTTGGTTGCCAAAGCCAGCAGATTATAAACCCAGGGATGGTTTCCTGCCATGGAGCCAAGAAAGAACATCTGGATAAAAGGCTTGGTGGAGGCCCCTCGATTTAATCTCCTCAGGAAGGCAAAGGCGACGGAAATCAATGACAGCAGAGAAGGGAGGTGGGAGGGGACAGGAAGGGGCGCCTGACCTCAGGTGGCCCCAGAAAGAGCTGTAACATTCAGACCCCTTCCCTGCTAGTCATCTCAAAAGGCAAAACAGGAAGGCTGGAAAGCAATAGGGCAGCCTGTCTCTAGAATCATAGTAACAGGTGCACTGGGAACGTGGAGAGATTGAGACACTTTCAACTGTCCAGTGGGTGTCCCTCCCGGCCTCCAGACTGGAAGGCTGCAGCAGGGCACTGGGCTGCTGGACACCAGGGTTCCCTCTTGAACCCCCTCAGCCCTCTCTGTAGAACTGTCCTGCAGTATCCTCTCCTCCCACGAAATATAGGGATCCTTGTTCTCTCATTCCCTTACTCTATTCCTGAAGATTTCTATAAGATTGTACCCATTTGCTGGACACTGTAAAGATGCAGTCCATTCTAATCGGACCAACATCCTGCCAGGCACCTGGACACATCTAAGACCTGGGTGCTGCTCTCTCTTTGTTGCTTAAACCTAAAGGACAGCCCTTCGGGTCGAAGGTGGTGGCATCTCTTTTGTTTTCAAGGGAGGGTGGCCTAGGGGTGACTACCCAGTCCTTCACCCAGTCAGGTGTGTGCTAACCTACAAACATTAGCTTTAAAGGCATAAATGGCTCGGAGGCGACGCTGTGTAGAGTTGAGCTCTGGCGAGATGCCCTGCTTTTAGGCAGATTGTAAATTATAAATAAATAAAGTGTCTCTGTTCTTCTTGCTTTGCTTAGCATGTAATGAAAAACAGCAGAGCCTGCCTGCACCATCCTGCTGTTTCCTCCTCAGATTTGCCGTTAGCAGTTCCTGACTGGAAATGACTCCAGGCATTCACAGACACTGGCTTTTATTACTGTGGTGACTGTCTTGAATTTAAATGCACAATTCCCAGACATTGATTTAGTAGCATAGATTTCCCCCTTCCCCACACGGAGACCTGGACACATGCTCAGAGGCAGCCATTAAGCCTACTGCAGTCCTGGGGGAGGTGGGATTCTGGACCACCGACCCACCCGATGAGGACGTGAAACAAGCAGTCTTTGGGTTATTTAGCAGAAAAAGTAACGGTAGGAATCTGGGGCCCCAGGCAGACAGCTAATCCCAGAGAGAAATGACAACCACTGTGAATGCCCACTGTGATGGTTTTGCCACAACCACTCGTGACAAGGGAACAAGGGGATTTGCTTTGAGTTTAGGGATTACTCAGGGCAAGGCCACAATCTGTAGAAAACAGCCTGTAACATGAACAAGCAAATCCTTCCATTTGGCCTCCGGCTGCAAGAGAGGCATGGCACTCTGCTCTGCCACACCACGGGGACAGTGAGCAGCCGGGCACCCGTCCCTCTGTGGCTTGCACCCCAGGGCTGCCGGGCTGTGCTGCTGTGAACAGACTGCATGTCCCTGAGAGTCAGGCTCGTTTCTCAGAGCTATTGAGAGCCACGCTGAAGAGGCGTAACACCCGCAGACAAGGGAGACCCCGGAGGGAGGGACAGTTGGGGGTCTGAGCCCCTTTTCCTTTTAGTCCCTCCACACTCCATGCTGACATGGGGGCTCATGCCACACCTTCAGGCAGCACGTTGCGGAGGTGTCCGTGTCAGAAACAGCCTAGGACAAACAGAATTCACCCAACATTGTCTACGAGGCCCACAGGGGCCCTGTCAGAAAGATGTTGCTGAGCAAATCAGGAGCTTTCCAAGTTTTCTAACACCCTAGGCAAAATGCCTCCTCTGACTCCAAAACCAGAAACAGCCAGTGACAGACTATTTTTAAAAATTTCAAAAAATACATCAGCTGTAGAAAAACCAACACTTGCCTCAACGAAGTAACCTTTTATTTCCTAGGATAAAAACAAAGAGAATAAATTATCGGAAGTCTTCCTCCAACATCGTTAAAATGCTTTTTGAAGAAAGTTACGAGAATTGTTTAAGGTGCACAGAGAAAGTCAGATTTGCCTTTCTTCCAGAACATTCCCTGCCCTAGACACAAAGCACTGATACCACATCCCAGAAAAGAGAGAGGCTTGGAGACACAGCAACCAGAACAGCCCTGCCAGTCTTGGCTGTAATAGAAGTATCACAGAAAAACATCAGGACCACTCTCTCTTCCATAAATACAACGCATATCTTGAAAATATATCCAAAATATCTCTATCTGAACTATGGTACAAAAATCCACTTGCCAGCCATAAAAATAATATTTTCCCCTATTCACAAATATAATCATATGTGAAAGAAATTTGGAACACATGGATGGGGGGGCACAAAATCTCTTGGGATCTGGGCTATTTAAAGTCATTTTTGTTTGGGTTGTCCCTCTGCTGGGTATAGGAAACTGGCTACAAATACATCCATCTCACAGCGCTCACCATTTCAACAGCTCCTGCGTCATGGAATGTGGTACTTTTTAAAAATAGGCGACCCTTGGTGTCATGGAAAAAGGGAGGAAAAATGGGGGGATAGGAGGAGGGAGGAGTGCAGGAGTGAAAGGACAGGGACAGACCAAGGTTACAGCATGGCCTCGAATACTCTGCGGTATAAAGTGGATACCCGGCAGGCCTCGCCCTTCACCCCGCCACTGCCGCCAGTCTGCCTGGATCTCCCTTCACAAATCGGTTTCCCTGCTGGTGTCCAGGCAGAGGGCATACAGGGACCTCCGCAAGTCCACGTTGCTCTTGGCCTTGAGGTTACACTTCTCTAGGGGGCAGCTGCTCCTTCGGGCACTGTCTGCATTGTCCAGGGAGCCACCAGTCTTGCAGAAGGAACCCTTGTTCCAGCTGGCCTTCCGCTGGCCTCCTCTGTCCAGCCCGGTCCCCGGGCTCTGACTACCTTGCTCTTCCTTAAGGGCTGCCTGCTCCTCGTGGTCCGTTTCCCGGTGGTAGAAGTAGTTGAAGTTGGAGACGATGACGGGCACAGGCAGGGCAATGGTGAGGACCCCAGCGATGGCGCACAGCGAGCCCACGATCTTGCCCCCCACAGTGATGGGCCTCATGTCACCGTAGCCCACGGTGGTCATGGTGACTACCGCCCACCAGAAGGCATCCGGGATGCTGGAGAAGTGGGTCCCCTGGTTGTCAGCCTCTGCGAAGTAGACGGCACTGGAGAAGAGGATGACCCCGATGAAGAGGAAGAAGATGAGCAGCCCCAGCTCCCTCATGGAGGCCTGCAAGGTCTTGCCCAGGATCTGCAGCCCCTTGGAGTGGCGGGAGAGCTTGAAGATGCGGAACACCCGGACCAGGCGGATCACTCTGAGGATGGCCAGGGACATGGCCTGCTGCCCGTTCTGGCCGCCCCCTCCCCCGCCACCTGGCTGCTGCTCTGCCAGCTCGGTGCCCAGGGTGATGAAGTAGGGGAAGATGGCCACGACGTCGATGATGTTCATGATGTTCCGCGAGAACTCCGCCTTGCTGGGGCAGGCGAAGAAGCGCACGAGCAGCTCGAAGGTGAACCAGATGACGCACGTGGTCTCCACGATGAAGAAAGGGTCCGCCAGGGTCCTCGGCAGCAGCGGTGCCACCGTGGGGCCGGAGGGGGGCGCCACGCCCCCGCTGCCATTGGCCCCCGGGGCGGGCGCAGGAGGCCGGGGCGGCGCCGGGGGGTGGCGGAGCAGCTCCCGTTCGTCCCTGAACTCGGGCAGGGTCTCCAGGCAGAAGGTGATGATGGAGATGAGGATGACCAAGACCGAAACGATGGCGATGGCCCGCGCGGACCCGGAGCTTTCCGGGTACTCGAAGATAAGCCACACCTGGCGCTGGAACTCGTTGCGGGGCAAGGGTTTCTCCTCCTCTTTAATGAAGCCCTCGTCCTCCCGGAAGCGCTCCATGGCCTCGTCCCCCAGCTGGTAGAAGCGGATCTCGTCCGCGAACACGTCCAGGGAGACGTTGACCGGCCTCCGCAGGCGGCCGCCCGACTGGTAGTAGTAGAGGATGCCGTCGAAGCTGGGCCGGTTGCGGTCGAAGAAGTACTCGTTCCTCAGGGGGTCGAAGTAGCGCAGGCGCTTGGCCGGGTCCCCCAGGAGGGTGTTGGGGAACTGCGCCAGGGTGCCCAGCTGCGTCTCGAAGCGCAGCCCGGAGATGTTGATGAGGACGCGCTGGTGGTGAAGGGAAGCCGCGTCCAGCACCTGGGCCTCCGCCATGCCCAGGCCAGGGTCTCCTTCCTCCTCCTCGTCCTCTGGGGGCGGCCGTCTAGGCAGCGGCAGCTCCTCCGGCAGCGGAGGCAAAGGCCGCCCTCCCGGGTCCGCGCCCCTCTGCGAGCCGCGCCCCGTTGGCGCCGCCTCTTTGGGCCCGTCCTTGAGCCCAGCCGTCGGGGGACACTGGAGCTCTACCCCTGCGGCCTGGCCGCAGCCTGCCCGGCCCTCACCTCCTCCTCTGACGGTCATGGCACCGCCGTTCTCCAGGGGCACCAGGGCGAGCTCCATGGCGCGGGGGCAGGGGGCATGCTGCGCCGCGGGGACCGGCTCCCGCGCCCCCCGCTCCCGCGCCACCGGCGACTAGCGCGGGCTCCTCTCCTGCCGACGGCCGGCCCGGCTGTGGGGCGGACCGGGGCTGCTGGCGCGATCCTCTCGCTGGGTCCTGACGTCAAGAAGCCGCTGCCCTGCTCTCTGCCTCTCTCTGTTCCGGCAGCCGGTTACCAAGCAGCCGAAAAGCCGCCTTCCCGCAGAGGCAACCTTCAGCCGCCCCTCTCGCTGCGCAGCGCTGGCCCCCACCCTCGGCGCCACCCCGCCCCCCGCTGCCTTCCCCAGCAGCCGGTGTCTCCCGGGAGGGCGCAGCTGGGGCCCCCTGGCGAGGGAAGGGAGGGGGCCGAGAAGGGCGCAGCCGGGCGGAGGGAGGGGAGAGGGAGGTTGGTGGAACAGGTTGTACCGAGAGCGCTGAAACTCCCAGGGCAACCAGATGAGAATAGCTCTGCATCTCAGCTCACCTGGGAACCCGCTGGAAGCCGGTGGACTCCAGGGGAAATGAGCTGCCTTGGGTTGAAGGATGAGGCTTTGAGTTGAGTCGGAGAATGACAGACGGGAGACAACAGTCCTTTTTACTTCGGAGAAATAACGGTATCTCTTTGGGAAGAATAAAGACTGGAGGGGGCGTGGAGGAGCTATGGACCTTGAAATACAAGTATCAGTGGAGAAGGTCTCCCTTCCCATCTTCCTACAGACCCACAAAAAGGTACGGGCTGAAACCTCGCAGCGCCCCCTGCCCTTGCGCCGGGAAAAGCCCTGCTCCCAGTCCAGACTTGTAGCCAGCCGGCACAGACCCAGCGGCAGCCCCAGGCAGGCAGGCTGGTCAGGAGGTGAGCTGTCCGGTCTCCTAACCCGCGGACACACAGCCCCTCCGCCCTCTGCAACAAATCCCATTTGCAAAAACCATAATGGAGACGGGGAGAGGGATGAAAGACATCCTGGTGAGGGCTGATGCTGCCTGGGGAACCTTAGCCTAGCAACTGCACCAAGGTTTGTGAAGGGGCGGGGTGATGGCAGCGTGCTCTATGAGAGGGAGCCAGGGAGGCTGTCCAATTTCCAAGGCTGCAGAATTCCCAGAGTACAATAACAACCAATACTTACTATGTACCAGCCCATTCTCAGCACTTTACAAATACCGACTGTGCATTCCTACACCAACCTATTTTCTAACTACTATATTATCCTCACTTATAAATGAATAAACTGAGGCACAGAAAGATGGACTGGCTTGCCCAAGCTCACACAGGTAGAAAGTGGCTAGGCTGGGATTCAAACCCAAGCCATCAGTGATCGGGCCCTTGCTCCTGACTCCACTCCTCTGCAGAAACACAGAATCCTCTTTCCTGACACAGGCTGGCTCTCACCCCGACATCTGGCCTGAGAGCTTCAGTGCTCTACGTAACATATAAGTCCTGCAAGCGTAGACACTAGGTATCTTCCCCTGTCCCTGTCCTGAAGAGTATGAATGGGTATTGATAACAAGGGAAATATCTTTCGAGGTGTGTCTGGCAGTTCCAGGCACAGTCTCCAGATGTTTCTTGGTTTTAAACAACCGCGAAATTGCTGTGTTTTTGAATGTCTAATTTCATTGTCTATTTTCGTTCCTGTATATTGTTTGAGATTTATGTATGTGATGTTAGGGCCTCTTGTCTGTGAATGTATCTACATTCAGGGGATGATTTGGAAACTCGGTTCTGGGTGCACGAGTGTTTGCTGGAATAGCAGGGTGTGAACATACAAGCTCATGTCAGGGTTTGAGAAGTACATGCGAATGTGGCTTTTTGAGGGTGTGTACATGAGGGTGGATGTGAATTTGATATATGTGGATGTTTGCATTGCGTGTGACCGTTCGTGAGGTTGGCTGTCATTGCAGATGTGCATGCATGAGGAAGGGGCGTGAATGCGGGAATCAGTGTCTGGAGGCATCACTGGTTAACCGCAGGGCTTCCCCCAGACCTCTGCCATCCCTGCTACATCTCTGCTGGGCTTTCATTCTTCTCTGGCTCTGGGTTTGCCAGTCGGGATTGGGTCTTCTCCTGCGGAGCCTGGGACTACTGAGCTTACAGAGGATGAGGTCAGAGATCCATGACCACCGTGTCTTGTTTACTGGTTTATGCATCTTGTTAAAACAAGGATGCTATATTGGTTCACATGGGTTGTCCTTGGGCTCCCTAAAGGGAAGAGTTCTCTGGAGCTTGTCTTCCAGGGGCTCTCGGGGAGACTGTCCCTGAAGAATAAGAGTACAACATAAATAGTGCTGGGAAAGCACAGAAGCCAGACATCCTTTGATGTGGTGTTTTCTTAAGTCTGCCTCCCATGCATTTGCTGGTTCTCACAGGTTTCTTGCAAAATTACCTTGCCAGACTACCTTCAGATGTCACGTGTGGTAGCCACGGAGGTATACTCCTGAGATCCCCCTTAAAGAGAGGATGTACTTTTCAGCCGCAGGAGTGTAGCTGGCACACAGCCTTCAGCTGTTGCCTCGGCTCTGCCTCGGCTTGCCTGTAGAGGCCACACTCCTCCTCCTGGGCAGTCCTCTGTCAGTGACAGAGCATGGCAGGGTTACAAGGGCCTGGCCATTTCTTCTCAATGCAGACCTCTGCTGATGGGCAGTCTTTGCTCAAGATCCTTCAGTGGGTTTGCCAAGACTTCAAAGGATCTGCCTTGCAGTCTGAGACTCCCTGTCCAGTTTTCATCCCTTTTCCTTTCACTTCAGCAGCATGGTCTGGATGCTTTCCCCAATGAATTCTGCTTCCCATCCCTTTTTTTTCTTTTGAGAAAGGGTCTTACTTTGTCCCCCAGACTAGAATGTAGTGGCATCAGCATAGCTCACAGCAACCTCAGACTCCTGGGCTCAGGTGATCTTCCTGCCTCAGCCTCCCGAGTAGCTGGGACTACAGGTGTGTGCCACCACACTCGGCTAGTTTTTCTATTTTTTTGTAGAGATGGGGTCTTGCTCTTGCTCAGGCTGGTGTCAAAATTCACCATACCTGGCCCTTCCTATCCCCATTATCTTTCTTTTATTATCTCCTAATAAACCTCCTCCATGCCTGACTCCATCTCTTTGTCTTCTTCCTGGAGGACACATCACATAACTGAAAGCTGCCTTCTTTCCTATCCATCCTGTGCTAGGAGGTGGGCTTTTATAACAGTGCTTAGTGGGCACTGTCACCTCCTCTTGTTCAAATGCAGACTGAACCGAGGTGGGGCTCGGACTGTATTTTGAACAAACTTCCAGGTGATACAGGTGCACCTGTCTACAGAACACACTTTGAATAGCAACCTTATCTCAGACAAACCCCAAATAATATCTTTTGAGGAATTATTTGCAATGCCTAGACATGTGCCCCAGAATGAGATGACAGAGGAAAAGTAATGGGAGGTTTCCCTCGAGTCACAGGACTGGTCCTAGCAGACCACAGGAGGACTTGTAAAGTGTGCAGAACCAAGGAGAAAAGGATTTTATAAGCAGTAATTACAAGTAAGGCATTGAAGGGAAGAAGAGGAGGAAGAGGAGAAAGAATCGTAAATATAAACTTTATTGACTATTCCAAAAATACCTGTGGAATACCCACTATGTGCAAGGCGTTGTTCAAGGTGTTGAAATATATTGATGACTGAGACAGACATATTTCCTAACCTCTTCCTATATGTCGATCTTCCTAACCTAGGGAGGGCAAAAAGCACTGAGCTTCTATTAATAAGTGTACATTAATTGTTTAATTACAATTTTGAGGGGTACATCTAGAATACAAGGTGTTGTGAGGATAGCAGGGAGCCCGACCCCATCTAGGTCCAGGGAAGCTTTCCTGGCGGGATGATGTGGAAGCCACTATTCCAGGTGGAAGGAAAAGCGTGTGCGGAGGCCCTGGGAAAGGAAGAGATAGAGCTGGTCTGAGGAGCTGAAAGAAGATTAATGTAGTTGACACAGAGGGCTAAGGGCGGGTTCTGTGAGACTGGGCTGGAGAGGTGGATGGAAGCCAGATCCTGAGGAACTTGCTAGGTCATGTTTCATGATCTCCTCAGCAAGATGTAATGAAATCTCCTTTCTTGCACCCTCAGATAATTTGGTTGTGTGTCTATTAAAGCAGATGTACCAATATACTTCCAGCTCTCCATTGCTTGTTTTAGCCCTGCTGCTCTCCATCCCCCCTTGGAATATACCTTTATCTTTACCTCTGTGTGTATGTGCACGTCTGCATGTATGTATCTAGCTGCCGGCTGTCCATCTAGCCCAGGGTTGGGGAACCTGCCACCTCAAGGCCACATGTGGCCATCCAGGTCCCCACATGCAGCCCCTTGACCGAATCCAAACTTCACAGAACAAATCTCTTTATGAAATGGTATCTACCACTCCATTTCTCTACCTACTATCTATTTATCTACCTACCTGCTTGGCTAGCTATCATCTAGCTATCTACGTATAGATGACAAGTAGGTAGATAGGTTGGTAGGTAGATGATAGATAGGTAGACAGACAAACATAAACAGATGAGAGAGAGAGATTTTGCTTTGTTCATCCTTACAACACCAAACATGGTGCCACGTCCATATTACGCATTTCAATAAATATGTGCTGAATGTGACTGAAATAAGGCAAAGAAGTTCAGCTGTTGGAGCAGGGCGGGAGGGAAAACCAAGGGCCAGGAACTAAAAGGTGGTTTCTGAGAATAGCTAATACACAGAAGGGTTGTGGAGATGGGACCTAACCAGAAAAATGAAAGACTTATTTGGATGGCCATAGAGGAAGTGGTGAATTAAATTGGTTTTGGCCATTTTTTCAGGTTACCTAATAATGACTGCACAGACCACCTCCACTTTGCGGGTGAAAACAACAGTTTCATATTTTGGACTGTGCAATGGAATTCCTCGTGTTTGAGACCTCACGCTACTGTAGCTCTGTTTATTATGTAAGAGTAAACCAAAAACACAGAGACCTGCTGAATTTTCATCTAGGTCAGAGAGAAAGCTTTCCCCGTTGGACCAAATTTAAAGGGACAGGAGGAGGCAGAATAGAAATCGGTTCTAATTACGCTACTAGTCTTTCCTGTCAAACATGGATTTTTACTCCTCCACTGCGGAGGGCGTCACAGACCTGGGAACCTCATCAGAAATGTGATGGGAGGGTCCTGGCGACAGCCTGCTCCTGGACTGACACACCCTCCCAACCAGGCGAGGACAATGACCAGTCTCCCCAAGTCTCAGGGCTCAGGTTTCCTCTGCTCTGTCCTTTCAAGGGGAAGAGAGGCCGCACTGAGGGGCGCATCTCTAGCCAGCTCCGGCAGGGTTCCACGAGCGAACCCCCAGGCACAGCCGAGAAAGCTTGGGTTTCTTTAGAAAGAAGCACACTTTGAGCTGTCTCCACGATCTCTTTCTCGTATTCCACAAACCAGTTAATCCTAATTACATCCATCTCACCTGTGCCCTGCTTCCCCGAACCTCCCTCCATTAAAAAAGGAAACTGAACAAAAGCCCCATTGCATCTGCTCCACAAGGGACACAGTCGCCCTCAGAATAGAGGTGACTTGTTTTCTCCAACCCCCAACTCCAGCTTCCTCATGTTTTCTAAGGAAACATGAAGGTGCTGGAAGTGGGAGAAGAGGGCCCAGGACTTCTTAGACGGGACCAGGGAGAGCCGAACAGAAGCTACACACATTAAGGTAAATAAAGTAAATAAATAAGGAAAACTTAATTAATAGGCCCTTGTTAGGCTGGGTCTCACTGCTGACTGTCCGAGTATAATTCCATGGTGCATCACTGTTAGTTAATACATTGCAAGGATACGTTATCAAGCGATAATTGGTAATAGGGTATTTATTAATCAGCAAAAGGATGAGGTTGTCTCTCACCTAATCCTCCATCCCAGATGTGTTCGCCTCATAGATCCGTAGTGGAAAACAGTTTAATGAGGGGACCAGGCGTTCTTCCTTTTCCTCCCCTTCCCTCCTCACTCGCCCCTCATCTAACACCTTGGGAAGGAAGCCCTGGAAACGGCCTTCCTTTCCTGTTTGGTGGGAGCTGCAGAGACAGAGTAAAGCCAAACACACAAACAAAACACGTGCGCACAGGCCGGGCGCAGGAGGGGAGGAGGGCCTGCCAGGCTGCGGGTGGGGGAGAGTGAGGGATTGTGCTTGAACTGACCCAGATCCTCACGGGGACCTCAGGCGGCCTGGTAGGATTTCCTGTTTAGAAGGATTAACGTGAGAGGCCATTCACAAATCAAGGCTCACATCTGGAGCTTGGTTTCTTCCTTGCTTCCCTCCCTACATATAATCCCGGAATAAATTCGTTAACGAGTCTAGCGCATTTGCAGAGACCAAACATAGAAAGTAAAGCGACCTAAATATACAGGGCCTGGGGGGTTCAGCGGATGGTGAGTAATGGCCTTCCCTCTCTCCCTTCCCGCCCTTCTCTCCTGCACCCACAGGCTGGTGCTTACGGTGTCCTTTTTCTCCCGCCCTTCCTTTCTTCCCTCGGACATCTTACTGTGGTATTCACTCACGTAACACGAAAAGCTTCTAACTATGAAACTGTGAACCGATAGCTTCATTTGTGCTGTAGGGTGAGGGATGTTTGCACTGTTTTTCACTTTCACGATAACAACAGCAACTCTTATTCTCTAACTCTCTGTTTAGGTGCCCAGACCAAGGAAGGCATCAATTGAGTGTTTTATATTCAATGGCTTTCCTAGCTAGATTATTGCCCACATGGCAAAAAGCTATACTTATGAATTTTGGTTGTGTGTCGAGATATATTTTAAAAGTACTTTACTTAAAAAGTGCTAAGGAAATACCAGACAGTTTCATTGTTATGTAAGCATCATCCCTTCAAAGTCCGGGGGAAACGTGGTCACTACGCAATTCGTGCAGTCCAGGCAAACAGAGATATCTGTGCAATATTAGCCTTCGTACCTATTTTTCTCAATATCCCTATCAAAATGAATCCTCTTTCTTCTAATTTGACAAGAAGATGGTTTAGTCATGAAACAGGATTAAAGGTCAGCCACGGCTTCAATGTGAGTGGACATGGAGGCAGGGGCTGAGACAGGGTGGCTTCCAGAGGCTCGACCTCTAGGTGTGATCCGTGGACCAGCAGCATTAAGATCATCTGTAAGTTTATTAGAAAAGCAATTTCCCAATCCCCTCCTCAGACCTGCTAAATTAGAATATCTGGAGATGAGCCCAGGAATCTGGGTTTTCACAAGCCCTCCAGGCAGTTCTGATGCCCACGGAAGCTTGAGAACATCGCCCGGGGGCCCTGCCTTTTACTGCAGACTGTGGCACGTGAGGATCTCTGAGCCTGGGAAATAAATCCTCCTGTGTGAGACCATGAGATCTGGACTAGGGTAGACCTAGGTAGGTCCCAGCATTACCTCTTACTCATTCCGCATGCAGCCTCTCTAGGCCTCAGTTTCTCCATTTGTAAAATAAAAATACTAGTAGTACCTACCTCTTGTGGTTGCTCTGAATATCAAATATCTCAGCCATCATAAGTACTCAATAAATATTGCTTGGTATTGTTAATGCCGGTTAGTCTGTGGAATCTGACAGCTGACAAATACATGCACAGGCCCCAGAGCATCTACATTAGCTGTCAATAGCAACCATTGGGGTAACTAGTGGCCTTTCCGTTTGCTGACCCGATGACGCAGCCATGGTCCCCCAGTGCAGTGGAAAGTGGGGTAAACTGGATCCCGGGGTGTTAGCCTAAGCATTGCAGATCCCTAAGTGGTGGGTGTCAGGGTAAGAGACCCTCAGCGTCCGGCCCAGGCCTTCCTGGCTGTGTGAGTTTCTTATTGCTGCTGTAACAAACCACCACAGACTTGGTGGCTTATAAACAACACAAATTTTTTATCTTGCAGTTCTGGAAGTCAGAAGTCCAAATAGACCTCTCTGGGCTAAAATCAAGGTGTCAGCAGGGCTGGTTCCTTCAGGAGGCTCTAGGCAAGAATTCCATTCTTGCCTTGTCCAGCTTCTAGAAGCCACCTGCCTTCCTTGGCTCAGGGCCTTCCTCTGTCGTCAGAGCCAGCATCGCACCACTTCCTTTGTCACCTGTTCTCTGACTCTTCTGCCTCCCTTTGCCATCTCGTCAGGACCCTTGTGATTAGAGTGGTTCTACCTATGTAATCCAAGATGATCTTCCTACTGTAAGATCCTTATTTTAATCACATCCACAGAGTCCCTTCTGCCATGTAAAGTAACATGTTCACATGCTCCAGGGGTTAGGGTGTGGACGTCTTGCGTGGGGGGACCATTTTTCTGCTAATACACTGTTCTTGCATTCCCCAAACATGTAGGGAGACTCCTAGGATGAGACTTTGAGAGCTGCAAGGGACCTAAGATGTTAGCTAGTTACACCGTCTCATTTTACACTCGACGAACATTTGGAGGTTTGCGCTAGAGAGGGAACAGAGGCTGAACAACCTAAGACCCTGGTTCTAAACCCAGATCCGCACAGTGCAGTAGCCTCTCCAGCAGGCAACCTCTCTGCGCAGAGAAAAAGCCCACAAGTCACCAGTAGGATCAGGCCATAACAATTCAGACACAAACTTTCTGGAAGTCAAAAGGTGATGGTGTGTCAGTCTCCCTGTCTGTCGGAGAAGAGTTTATCATGTTTTCTTCTTCTCTAAAAGCTGTCTGTCCTGAAAAGTCCGTGTGTGTGGTTGGAATATTTGCAAATTGAAAGCCTGGTCTCTCATTAATCCACTCTCATTAATGCCGCTTCTCATGAAGCGAGAGACAGTGTGATTTCTTGCACACAGCAATCATTGCTTTCTCTGGTACAGACAGTCATCGGGGGAGGGCAGGCCTCCCAGCAGAATCCCCAACCTTGCAGCGTGACATTATCGATGGCCTGAAATTACACAGTAATTCATTTGCTGCTATTTTAACGTCTGCCATCTCCTATTTGTCCCCTCCCTGGCCCAGGGCTTGAACCCCACCCTCCCACCCTCTTAATTCTTTTTACTTGTCTTGGGAAATGACTTCTTTATTTTTGGCGGGCTGATGCCACTAGCGGCAATATGATATTGAGGATCATAATAAGAACTTTCACGATTTCAGCTGGGGCTCAGCCACCCCCATTGGATTTTTCAACTGAGCCGCAGAGCTCTTGTCTCTGCCAACAAAGAAGTGGCCGGCAAACACCCCCATGGCTGGTTTGTGACTGTCTGGAGACAATCAGCTCTATTCTACTAGACTGGATGACGTTGAAAACCAATTACCAAACAGTGAGGACTCCTTTCCTAGAGCTGGGAAATAAGGCAAAGTTGCAATGCATGTGTGTGTGTGTGTGTGTGTGTGTGCGTGTGACAGGGTGTGTGTGTGTGTGCATGTGATAGAGAGAGAGAGTGTGTGTGTGTGTGTGTGTGTGTGTGTGGTGTGTGCATGCACGTGTCTTTGGGGCTGCAGTGAGGTGAGGGTGGCTGCTAACACTGTCTGCAGGCAATGGAATGAGCGTGCCCTGGGAGGTGGATTACTGAGGCATGAGTCGCACTCTGCACCTCTGGCTATTACATATGTGATGTGGGCAAGTCATCCAGCCGGTCTAAATATATTTTTTTAACCTATAAAATGGGAAATGCAACATTTAGTTAATAGGCTATAATGGCGTTCATGCAAAATAGCAAACTGCATTTAAACTGGGATCTGTCACATAATCATAACAGTTAACATTTCTTGAGTGCTTATTATGTGCTCAGCCTTGAACCATGCCTTTTACACACTGTGACATCTAATCCTGCAAAACAACCCCGAGGGGTAGATGCTATTACTAGCCCTGGTTATAGATACGGAAACGGAGAGTTCACGCAGCTAAGCACGTTGTCGAAGGCTTCTTGAGCAGTGAACGAGACGCCCTGGGACCTCTTTGCTATTGCTCTGTTGTCAGTAGGCATCTCCTCTGAGGAGCTGGACAGCAGAGGAAGTTTTCACGGGGACTCTCATCCTAACTTTCTACATCCTCTCCCATCCTGCCCTTGGTTAAGTCCTGTCCCCGTCGAGGCCGGTTAGAGAAAAGCCAATGACAAGACACGAATGACTGAAGAGTTCCCAGGCCACTGCTCGAGAGCACACGAGAATCTCTAACAGGTGGGATGTCCCACATCTTGTCAAAACCAAGGACTCCAAGAGGCAGAGATTCTAGACCTGGTGCCCTGTGACTTGGGGCAGCCTGATTGTTTACTCAGTGTGGACAGCTCCACCTGCCGGCTCCTCCTCCTGCATCCTTTGGATCTGTGTGGTGAGTGAGCTAAGAAGGAAGCTACTGAGAGGAAAGCGGGTGGAGATTCGGAGATTTTCAATCTCAAAAGAAGGAGCCTTTGTGGAGGCCATTAGCACTTCTCGACCACTGGAAATAACAAAAGGCTTGCTTTCTGAGACAGAACTGATAGTTGCCGGGAGCTACAGCTGGGCCATGCCAGCTTTCATCTGGAAATTTGTGAAGACCTGGGCACATTCAGGACCTTCCTCCGGGGGAGTCCCAGCCCTGGACCCATCATCCCCCAACACTCACAGGAGACAGGAGGTGGGCTGGGACGTGAAGGCCAGATCTCTGGAGGAAGGAGGACAGTGCTGCCTGGTGGTGCATGTGAAACCTGATGCTGCAAAATGTACTGGTTGTGTGACCTCACACGAGTCACTTAACTTCCCTGTGCCTTCATTACCTCGTCTGTAAAATGGGAGTGATAATAGTATTATTATTGTATTGATAAAAGTAACATATCAGAGTCATTATAAAGACTAAATGAGTTAATATTTGTCAGCTGCTTAGACCAGTGTCTGGCACACAGCAGGCACTATGTGTTTATTAATAAATGAAATTTTTAAAGATGGATGTGCAGTTCATGCCAGGAAGACGGCCCAGCACATTCCTCTGTAGAAAGGCTATAATTAGAGCCAGCCAAAGGACACAGGAATTTCCTGTGAGTTGGGGAACTGGAGTGGCTAAGCGCTGAGGCATAGGGAATGATCACAGGCTTTGAGGTAAGACAAGCCTGGGTTTAAATCCCACGGCACCACTTATGCTCTGTGTGACCTTGAGCAAGTCACTCAACCTCTCTGAGCCTCCCTTCTTTCATTGGTAAGAGGGGATAGTGATATCTAGCTCACAGGGTTAGCACCTGGAGTGATGATATGTGAAAAGTAGCTGGGATTCAGCAGGCCCTGGATTGGGGGTGGCTTTGCTGTCATTATGTCATCATGATCATCGTCAATCTGCTGAGTAGGAAGAATCGGGAAAACAAGGTAAGCTTTGTTACCTCCTCTCTGCACCCACTTCTCACACAGGGTGCAGATACAGCCTTAGGATGACTTCTCTCCATTTTTTTTTTCCTTAAGAGGTGGGGTATTGCCATGTTGCCCAAGCTGGGGTGCAGCAGGCTTCTCTCCGTCTTAAACCCAGAGTTTGCAGTGCATTTGTGGAGCTGCCATAGGTGGCAGGGAGATGCCATCAGAGTCAGGGGTCAGTCAGAGAAGCAGAAGCTCCAGGAGGTGTGTGTCGTAAGGAATCTGTTCTGGGGACGAGACCCCATGCAATCACGGGAGCTGGTTGAACAGTCTCTGCAAGGCTGTTTGTCGTCTTCGTGTCTGATGGAGGAGCTCGAGGGCACCGAAGAAGGCACGTGGGAAGGGGAGATGGGTGTAAGTGGGAGCCAGCAAACCCAAGCTGGGACCCGCGGCACAGAGCGGAGCCTGTATAGTTCTCAATGCCCCCGGTCTTGATGATGTGCCCGCCCTACAGGAGAAGCTGGTGCCCGCTGTCATGGAGCTGGACACAGACCTGACGCAGAAGTCAGAGGAGCTGGAGAGGATGCCAGGGAGACTGGAACACTTGCAGGCGTGCCAGCTGCCCACACCAAGCATGTGAGTCAACAGGCGAGGGGCAATGTGCGTGAGCTACGGAAGCACCTGCCCCAACCTTCTGAGAGTGAAAATAACGTGGCTGCTGCTTCACCCCGTCCCTCAAATCTTGTGCAAAAATGTCTCTTATCCCTCACTCCAAGTGGGTGTCCCCGTGCCCGTTAGCAGGGGAAGGAGTTCCGGAAACATTTCAGCCTAGCTGACTTGATCGTTTGAAACCCTAGATGAGCCCCTTACAGTGAGTTCACATTTTTACAAGCCACCGAGTTCACAGCTCTGATATAAAAAGCATAATTTTTAATAATTCAGTGTTGCTTCTGTTCTATGCCACATTCAATCCCTGGAAGGGCTCTTGGAAGACAGCAGCTGTGCAGTGCGTCTGAGGCACCACTCAGACACATTCACGGGCCTAATTAAAGTGGAACAGATTTGGGGCTTGGTTTTTTTTTTTTTTTTTTCTTTTAGGGAGTATGTAGGAAGTGCGTCCCTCCACTAGGCTAAGAATCCTGGCTGTCTTTGGCCAAGCCTAAAAGGCATAGGAATTCACACTGGAGTGGAGGAAGAAGTCACAAATGCCACCTCTGACCTTACGGCCAATTATAGAAACTGGCTGTCAGAGGAGCAGAAGTGCCAGGAGGTGTATAAACGAGGATGACGTAATTAGAGGAACTGGCTCTGTGCAGCTACGGGGCTGCTGTCTTTAGACCCAATGCTTGAGCTCTGAAAGACGCACCTGTTTCCTCTTTGGTTCCTTGAGAATCTGAATGCTGATAGGTATAGTTTTTCCTCTTCCTTTTAAAAGTAGGCTATTTTTAATCTTTTTTCCTTTTTTTTTTTTTTCTTTTTCCCATCTTCTTGTCTTGATCCCATCTTGATATTCTGCAACCAGAGGGCTAAATGGTAAATTTAGTCACCGCAGAAGTACTCCAGGCGTGGAAGTGTAGGAGGAGAAGACACAGGACAGTGGTAGACCGTGCGATACAAAAGCCTAATGTCAATTTTCTCAGGAGCATGAGCTACATTACAAGCCAGATGTAGATCCGGGATCTCTAACACGCCCCAGGAGAAGGAATTCTCTTCCTCCTGACCCAGTCCTAGAGGACACAGAGCCCCCTGGCCAGACAGCCCAGAAGCCAAGGCCCCTGCCTCCCTCTGTCACTGTGTTGATTCCGGGCAAGTCTCTTTTCACTTATGGAGGCATTTTCTTCCTTTCTCCAATAAGCGTTTTTAGATATTAAGGTCATCTTAAACTTGACAGAGTTGCAGTTTCGAGGGTGTTACCACTCACTGCTATCAGCGGATTGTTGTTACAGATGTGAAGACTGTGACCAAGCCTCCCGCGACAAAGGTTCTTGCTCGGCCGAACTTGAGCCGGGCTTCTGAACCTTCTCCCAGGTCCATCTGTGTACTTCCTTATAAAATTCAGTTTTAGCAAAGAAGCCCCCATCGTCAATATCTGATCACCTTCTATCAGGTATCTCATTGGTTCCCCATCCTCCGCCATTCCCCAGGTGACGTCCGATCACTCTGGCCTGTCTTCAGCAAGAGCCCTGTCCGGTCGGTTTAGCCAGAATCCCCCATCACCCCAATATTTCTTCTTAGTCATTTTCCATGCACTGACCCCCACCCTGCTCCTCGGCCATAAATCCCCACTTGCCCTGCTGGATTCAGCGTTGAGCCCAACCTCTGTCACCTACTGCAAGACCCCTTGGCAGGGGTCCCTATGCCTATCTCGATGGTCCTTAATAAAATCATCTTCACCTTGCTTTAACAAGTATTATATCATGGAATAATTTTTTTGTTAACGCGTCTTAGATTCTGACTCCAAGAAACCCTTCCTGTTGACCCAAAATAAGTCCATGGTCTGTAAGAAAGTGAATTCTTAGGTATGGATAATTTTTTAAATGTATAACATTTCATTGGTTTTTAAGAAAGGGTTTTAGACTTACGCCTGGATGCTATGCTTCTGATTTCCTGGCAGCTACACTTCAAGGCAAGCAGTGGAGTACCCAAGGAAGACCAGATTCAGGTAGATGTGGTAATAAGTCTCGTTTTCATATTTTGACACTTGTTTAAGTCTTTGTTCAAGATCCTCTTTCACTCTCACGGTTGGACATGACCGGCTTTCTTTCTACCTCTCCCTGGAGCAGTGGGCATGGCTAAAAGCTTGACTTTTTAAGCATTTTCATGGTCCTTACAATGGAAATCAAGTCTGGTTTTTGTGTCTGGGTCCCGAAGATCATGGTCAGTGCCTAGGGCATAGCAAGCTCTCCATATTTGTGTGTTGAATGAATAAGACATCGACATGGGGTCAGGTATGCATCTATGTCAATAACGAAGACCTTATGAACAGATCAAATAAACACTTTAATAATCCTCAGAAAAAAGAATAACATAAGTGTCCTGAATTGATCACATTATAATACTAAACTTTTATAATTAAAAAAGAATATGCATTGTAGAACACAGGAAAACACAAAGAAAATAGAAACATCCATAATTTTACCCTCTAGAGATAATCATTGTTAACATTTTTGTGTTTATTTTATGTGTAATTCTTTTCAAAGTTGGGATTTTCCTACCTTTTTGACATTGTATTGCTAAATTATTATGTATTCTTAAAAGAAGGGTTTTTAATGACTATAGGTTATTACTCTATCAAAGTATATTTGTTATATCTGAAAGCAACTTCTGTGCTGAATTCCATGCATAAAAGGCACTAAAAGATGATGTGAACTGCCCAGCGTCCCCCGCCCCCAGCCAGGAGGAGGACACAGGTGGATTCTGAACTCAGACGTTCTGTGAATCCAGAGCTGCCTCCCCAGCATGTGGGTCTCCAACTTTATCATGGCTCTGTATGATCTTTTAAAAATAAATGTTCCCTTACTTGATTCATGAGTCCCTGTCCTCCCTACCCCTACTAAAATACACGATCCTTGCAGTCAGGGTCTTTTATTTCTTAGATGTTCTATTCCCTCCTCCGCACATCCCTGCCCGGCACCCTGCTGACACCTGAAGCTTTCACACCGGGAGGCCTCAGATCCTGATTGCGAGGGTTTGAATGTCAGAAGCCCTGGTTCAAGTTATGCATTTCCTTTGTAACAGACATTTTCCCCAAAGACTACCCTGGGACCAAGGACAAAAGGCAGAGACTCCCTTCTTTAGAAAGAGGTCCCTCCTTTTATCCAGAGAACTGCAAGAAAGAGAGAAAGGGAGGGGGAAGAAAAGGACAAAATCCTTTCTTCTGATCCCTGGCTCTGAGATGATGATCAGTCCGCAGCTCCTAGGTGGGTGGTCCCCGAGTGGACGGTGCAGAGTGTCTGTGCAGGCGGCCAGGAGCAGGGTCCTCAGAAGGCTGAGCTGGAAGGGGACCATGAAGACCACCGGGGGTGACTTTCCTTCCCTTAGTTAGAAGTACTCTGATTAAGGAGGTGAGAGCCAGGAGCCCAAATCATTGGCCCTTGGATCTTCTTAGGAGGGTCCAGGAAGACAGGAGCTGCGGGGCTGCCCCCCACATCCAACTCTGGGACTATCCCATCTGGTACTATGAGCCTCCTGTCTTGGCAAATGAGCAATAGTTCAGCCTACCATGTTATATATTTAAAAATCGAAACAGCACCTTCCTTATCATTATCTTAAACATCTGATGGAGACAAACTTCTAAATTATTAGTTGAGAATTTGGCTGTTTTGCCAAATCCAAACAGCTTTGTTTCGTACCAGTCACACAACCATCCTATGCTAATAAATATTAACAACATTTAAAAAGCACTCCTGAGCTAGAGAGAGTCATTGCAACACAGTACAGGAAACAAGGGGGCCCCCAGCCCGTCAAGAATGTTCCCCCAGACTCTCCCTAGGACACGGCCTTACACCAGGCTCCCCAGCCAAAGTCGCATTTCGCTTAGGGTGACCGGGACGTACCGCTTCCCTTTGGGCTGCTTCATCAGGCAGAGGCGGCCGCAAAGAACTGGACAAATATTAGCTCTGAACTCGGGAATGACTAATTCCCCCCTTATCCTGGCTGCTAAGCAATGAATAGACCTTACTCCTATGTGTCTAAAAAATATATAAAAGTTTGCCTTAAAAAGGCACCCCCCCCCCCCCGCCCAAGGTCACTCAACCTGTGCGTGGAAAAGTGTATGAGAGGTGCTCACATCCTGTGTTATTTTGGGGAAATTTTCTCCGAGTTTTCCGTCCACAGGATGTAGCCCTGCCTGGCCTTGAGTTGACTAACTGGAGTGCGGATGGAGAAACAGTCTCCAAATAGCACCGAGTAACCTTCGATGGTTCTTCAGTTCTCTTCACTGTCGAGGCATCGCACAATAAGAACTTACTTAGGGATCAAAACAGCTGAGGGGGGACCATACAGGGGAAAAGCCACACGGGAGGCGTAGGGACGGCTCCCAGGCAAACTGCTTGCTCAGCCCACGTTGGCTTCCACGGCACGGTGTGACCTCAGGCATCCATCCCCTTCGCTGCCCTCTCCGGGAAGAGGATGCTACACCCCATTTCTCCCTTTTTACCTCTTTTTTCCCATTTCTCTTTTGAAGCTTTCAGCGGACCATGTATTCGGAGATTTCTCAAGGGACTTCTGTGGCTCCCGTTGGGACAGGAGAATTATGGACCTTGGTGGCTTTTATTTGCCAGTGTGGCACTTTCGGAGACTTACAGAAGAGACAAGCAAACAACACAAACAGCAAGAAACCCCATGGAAACGTGTGTGTGTGTTTGAAAACGAGTATTCAGACGTGTGCGCCTGGCCTCTCCCTGTCCCCATGTGCACACGCGGAATCATGCAACTGTACAAATACACGCGCGCGCAGCAGTAAACAGACAAAAATGTATGTATACAGGGTAACTATTGACACAGCCGCACCCAGATCACTCAGACTCACACTCACTCTTGGATATCCCCAGCCACAGTTTCTCACTGTAAGGTTAGCGATCAAGCCAGCCTGGACCTCTTCCCAGCCCTGTTTGTCGCCAGAGGTCATGACTGCCAGCCGTGGGATCCAGGGATCCACACACACATTTGAGGCCCTGTGCCCGGTGTGGGGACCATGGAGAGTAGCCACTCCCTCCCTTGAGGGGTCACGTCAAGTGAGGGAAGGAGATGCACAAACAGTCACAGACCCACACGTGACGTGCGCTAGCAGAATTGAGTACGGGAAGCAGGGTCCATTTCTTTCCTCCTGGACTCTGCAAAGGAGGCGATTCTCCTCCCTCCTTCACAGGATGAGGTGGAGGCCCAGAGGTGGCGGGGGGCACCGCAGGCTGGGAGCCACGCTGTCTTCCAGATGGCTGTCTGTGGGACAGCTCTCTCGCTTCGGTCGCTGGGTCCCGCTCCTTGGCGCAGCTTCTCTCACTTGCCCCCAGGGGCATCTGCTGGTAGAAGGTGAGAGGAAGAATGAGGAGGCTGAAGGTGCCGAGGAGACGGCCACGCCGAGCCCATCGGGGAAGGGCACTCGGGGAAGAGACTGCAGGAGTCACTGCAATAGCCGCAAACTGACCCTGGGCTGAAGGAGGTGTGGGAGGGAAGAGAGAGGAGAGCAGTCAGAAGCAGGGGCTCTCCTGGGCCCTCTCCTCCTAAGCCCTCTGTCTCCCAGCAGAGGGTGGGCTCCCCTGCCCAGGAGGAGGAGAAACAATGAGGCCTGGAGAAGCACATTTTTTTCCCAGCCCACAATCCCAAGAATCTTCCTGACGTCTTTCCTGTTCTGGTTCTCCTCTTGCCCCCACCCAGCCATGCCCTGGTGGCACTGACGATGCACTCGGTCTGCTCCAGGCCCCAGGAGGGACACCTCAGGCTGTCGCCACCATCTGGCAATGGTGTTTCCCAAACCACAAGACACTCAGGCACCTGGAGGGTACGATCCGTGACTGCAGACTGGCGGGACATTAGTGCTTAGAGGTCGTTAGCCCAGCTCCTCATCTTACAGATGATAAGATGGAGGCTCGAAGTCCCGCATTGTGTCAGTGAGTTAGGGCTGGTTCCAGGTCTGACAAGGTGACCACTGAGACCCTTGTGAGCTGGGAAGCTAAGGAAGACCCAGGGAGGAGAAGGGCTTGTTTGCAGTCAAATACCCGTCACTGGTGTAGCCAAGAATAGAGCCATGGAGCCAATGGGGTCTCCCCGCCAGCTGTAGGATGTCGCTTCCACCACAGGTAGGGATGCATGCCTGGCCCCGGACCGGCCAGGCCATAGGACAGGTGCATGAAGACATGGACCAAGGAGTTAAGCATCCCGATGAAGAAGGCTGCAGAGTGCGGTGGGAGCATAAAGGAGAATAAGCGGGGCTGGGCCTCGCTGTGCTTTGGGTTTTCCTTTCATGTTACGTTCTCCAAGCTGCAAATAGCACCTCTGTAACCCTACAGAGAAAATCCCTGGGAAGAACCTGTCACGTGGGGGTGTGGCATGAGCCACTTGCAGCCATGATGGAGGGCTGGAGTTAACAGGGTGCAAAATGAGAGCGTTTATAACTCCCTCTGCACTCTCTGGGCTGATGGCTATGAGCAGGTCCCAGCAGCCACCCACCCCAGGAAGGGGTAACCAGGAAGCTCCAAGGAGCCACAGCAACAAGATGGGAGCAATGGCCAGTCTCATGGCTTCAGAGAATAGGAAACCCAAGACGAGCTGTGATTATCACAGGGACACACATCTCCCAAGACGGGAGTCAGCCCTGCAGATCTGCCTCACAGGTGCCAGGGCAGGGCCACCCACGGCACGTGCCACTTACCTTGGCCACCTGGTACATATCTGGCTGCAGCCCACCAGGTGAAGGGCGCGGCGCCATGGTGGTAGAGAGGCAGGAAGGTGAGCTGCTCTGGCTTCCGTCACAGTATGAAGAAGACCTGGAGAGGAAGGAGAGATGGTGTCAGCTCCGGGGACTTCTTTCTCCAGGCTCTTCTCCTGGGGCCTCAACTACCCCTTAGAGAAGGGGTTCTGCTGAAGGAGGGACTAAAACTAACGGGAACTAACAACAAACACCCGTTTAGCCCCCACTGTGTGCCGGCTACTTTATATGTACAAAATAATCATTTAAACTCTACGTAATAGTATGCAGTTTATACTCTCATTACCTCCATTTTACAGATAGGGAGACTGCCGCACAGAAAGGTTAAGTAACTTGTCCAGAGACAGACGACTGACAGGTGGCCAAACTGGGATTCGAGTAGTCTGGCTTGGGAGACTGCGTTCCTTCCAATATCCTGTCCTGCCCTCCAGGGCACCCAGGGGAGAGCTCAGGTGCTGAACTCCCAGCCCAGGCCCCAGACTCCCACACGACAAATTCCCGAATGTTCTCTGCCAGGACTCCATTTTGGCAAGAGACTGATAAGAAAGAGCCCCTCCTTTCATCAGCACCCCAACATTAGACCTTGCCCACCCACTGTGTGCCGCAGCCCTCGGGATTCACAAGCAGGCTTCCTTCTCCTTGTTGGTGCGTAAGGGTGGCATTTGCTGTCTGGTGCTGATGTAATATCGACTTTAAAATTTGTTCACCTTTCCATTTCCACTTAACCTGGAACCTGGTTGCTAGTGGGGGCAAATGCCTACTTCCATGCAGGTGCAGGGGTGAAGAGTGGGCCCCACGGAGCCTGCGGCAGGGAGAAGCTCCCTCATGCGTGAACATCCTTCCTCAGCCAGGAACTCGGACCAAGGCTGTCCTCTGACATCAGTCTCAGGCGCGGCCGCCTGCGCAAACCTGGAGAACATCCGGCAGGGCGCTGGAGGGAAGCGTTCTCACTGGGGCGCACCAGATATCAACCCAGGCCTGGCTGACAGATAGGACTCCGTACTCCGTGCAGGAGCGCACTGGTCGGGGATCTTACCGCTCCAGCAATTCGGCAGCCTTCGAGAAGCACCACTGGCACACTCTCGCCATCTGCTGGGCAGGAAGGTGAAGTTCGGTCACGCTGCTGTCCTGCTGGTGGCATAGCTTGCCCTGCCCAGTCCTAGCTGTTCTATGCACCCCCTGAGCCCACGGTGCCTACCTGGTTGCAGGCAGTGCCTGGTAGCATCGGAAAAAGGGGAAGAAGCTACTGGAGTGACCACAGAAGGACTGTCTCAAAGTGCCCCAGCCGGGAGCCTTGTAATCTAATGAGCATGTGGGGATCTTGTTGGTTGAAAAGCAGATTCTTAATCAGTGTGCCTGGGGTGGAGTGCAAGATTCTGCATTTCCAGCAAGCTCCCAGGTGATGCTGATGTTCTCAGCCTGTGGATCATACTCTGAGTGGAAAGGCTTTAGCCCATCGCCAACATCCAGTGACCCAACATCGCATCACTACCTGTGACCTGTCCAGCCTCAGCCGCATGGTCTTAACCACGAGGAAGTCTTCTGTTCTGCTTCCAGTGGAAACAGAAAACAGCTAACAATGATGAAATGGTGTGTGCCAGCCCCTGTGCTAAACACTTTCATACATTGTCTAATCCCATCTTCTTTTCATTATTTCCTTCTATAAGGTAGGTATTATTATTATGCTATTTTATAGACACGAAAGTTGAGGCCCAGAGAAGTTAAGTATACCTTCCACAGTCACACAGCAAGCAACTGGCAGAGCTGAGATCCAAACTGAGGTCTGACGTCACCTGATTCCAAAGCCCGCATTAACCTCTGCCCCCATCAGCAGGCTCGGGTGACTCTGCCCTGGCCTGTCCGCCTCTCCACCCTCTCCTCCAGGCCTCACTCCCACGCCCTGCCGCACCCTCACACTGAGCTGGCTCCGGCTGTAGTCCACCAGTGGGCAGCAGTAGCTGCAGTCAGCCAGGAACAAGGTGGCCGTGGACTGGAAGGAAAGGGAAAAGGATATTTCAGAGCCAGGGCAGCTAACACCCGCCTTGGCCATGTTCTGGACACACCACCCCCTGCAACCTGCACTGACACTTGGGGAACGTCTGCTAATAAAATCAACTCCATGGAGTGGCTAGATCAGAGGCCGGGACTTGCATACATCTTGCCAGTCTCTAATTTTTTTAAAAATGTGGTTGAATACAGATCACAGATCCACACTGGGCGTCTACTGTGTATGAGACTAAGGTATGTACGGAGGGGTTGGGAGGGGACCAAGGCTGTCAGTATGTCAGCCCTGCCCCTAAGGAGCTCAAAGCCTCAAATCTCAAAGCCTGAGGCTGTAGGAAACAATTCTAAGGCTGGTGCCAGAGGAAGAGCAGGAGACAGCAGGTGTTGCAGAAGCCAGGACTGAGGAATGAGGAGGCTTTAGGCAAAAGAGGGGAGGAGGGGCAGTTTCATGCTGGGACAAGAATGCTTGGTGCCTGGACAGGTCCTAACTCCTGGGGGCCGTGGGACTGGACGGAGGTTCCGACCGTGGGGGAAGCAGGCCACAGAAGCAGAGAGAGAGGAGAATTATTAACAAAGGGTCTTGAAGGCTGTCATAAGGAGATTTAATGCTATCATCTATTTATTTGACAATAATGTGTTGGGTGGCACTAAGCCCTTCTCCATGCTGGGCACCGTTCTGAGCACTGAGTCACACTAATAAAACAGATAAAAATGCCTACCTTGGGGGACTTTACATTCTAGTCATGCAGGTAAAGGGAGCTCCTGGTGGCTTCTGAGCAGGAAGCTGTCCTGGCATGGCAGAGTTTTCAAAGGAACAGGTGGCAGCAGAGTGCTCTGTCACCACAATTAAATGACAAGTCTAGGGCATGTCTCACACGTTATTGGCATCTCCCACAGACATTATGCTGGACCTGTCTTTAAAAAGATAAGTAAAACGGGGGACCTGCCTTGGAAGCACTGCAGCTTGGGCGAGTAGACAGGCAAGCACGCAGACCGTGAAGCGGCAGGAGAAAGACCACAGCGAGAGGGGGCTGTGCATGCTTAACAGGCTCTTAAGGTGGGACAGCTGGTTTGCAGTGTTGGCTAATTTCTGTGGTGTAAACACTCCCGCCATGATGGACTTCAAGCCATTAATGCTTCGCGGGAAGTCACTGAGCATGGAGCTAGGAAGAGACGCACACCCAGGGCACGCCAGCGGGTGGAGCGGGGTGTAGAGTAGGAGTCTGTTCCAAGACGTGGGAAACCTAAGGAACAAAGCAAATACCCTGGCCCTGGGGCAGTCAGGGGAGGCTTCCTGGGAGGTAACGACTGACCTGAATCCAGAAGATGTGCAGGGATTTGTCAGGAGGCCAGAGGACAAGAGCATTTCCAGCAGAAAATCAGTTACATGCCAAGGCCCGGGGACTGCCAAGGACGACGTGCGGAGTGTGGTGAGCAGCCATGTTGGACGAGGGCAGCGTTCAGGGATATGAGGCTGGAGAGGAAGGCCGGGGCCAGAGGGGACTACCGAGGGCTTCGGTGCCCCACAGGACAGTTTGTGGGAAGCCATCAGGGGAGCTCCAGCAGGCAGTGCCACGGGCCTTGCAAAGGTCCTTCTGGAATTTGGGCGGCTCATTCTGTCCTGGCATAGAGGATGGGGTGAAAGTGAGCAGTGACAAAGGAAGAGAAGGAGGAGTGGGGGAAGAGGCGTGACCGTCAGGACCTGCTTCTCCCTGCTGGACCACCGTCCGCTCCCTGCCAGCTCCCCAGGGGGCGGGATGGTACGGAGGTGGAGGATGCCAGCCAAAGCACCCGGTGTGAATTCTGCATCAGCCCTTGCCACCTGCCAAGTTACTTAACCCCTCTGGGCCTCAAACGCCACTGTCCTGAGGACTAGGTGAGCTGACCCTCAGAAAGTGCTCAGAGCAAGACATCACCCATAACAAGCATGGCGTGTGGGGGGAATGTCAGTGGCGGTTAGTACTACCTTCTCTGAAAAGCGTTTCCTGACACCCAGCCCCTGGCCCGGGGACCAGGCTGCTGCCCCTCCTGCCTGCCCCAGAGCGTGCTGCCCTGCTCACACTGCAGTGCAATCGCTGCGTCCACGTCTGTCCCCCTTCCCGGACCCTGAACCCCTGGAGGGCAGGTGCACCTTACTCAGCAGCAATTCTATAGGCCCCAGCACAGCCTGGCACAAGGCACATGTGCACGGAATGTGACCGTTCACAAGGTATCTGGACGGAGCCTGGGTGTGGGGCTCAGAAAACTGAGCAGGGGCTAACAGAGCCCAGGTAGAGACAAGAGTGGGGGTTTCTCTTAGGTGGGAGGGATAATGAATTTCACTCTTGCTTTCCACTGACCTGCACTCTGCCGTGGCAGGAGATGGCAGATGGACGCTGGTGCTGGAGACAGGCAGCCCGAGATGGGCCAGAGGCCCCTCCCGCACACGCCCCATCATGGGTTCTCCTTTCTACATAGGAAGATCACGATTTTATTTATCCTGGGCAATCCCCCCGACCCTGAAAAAAGAGACCCTAGAACTCTCCAGGGCCCCCCACCAGCCTTACCTCATAGAATATGTACCTGAGAGAACCACCAGGCCCAGGCTGTGGGCAGCCAGGGGTCCTGCCGGGACATGAAGTGAGGACAGCCACCATCAGGAGAAGACAGAAGACGAGGAGGAGGGTGATGGGGGTGGAAGTGCACCAGGAACCAGGAATCCACCCTCAGGTCTAGACAAGCGAAGGGGAGGTGACAGCCGGGCCCCAGGCCTTCTTCATGCAGCTCTTGATCCCAAATGGCTGACACCCAGGCTGGGCCGAATATACAAAAGGAGGCTCCCACCAGACGACACCATCTCCTACCTCCGTCTTCTAAGGCCAAGCGTACTGATTGCAGAGCTTTCCCAGGGTCCCGGCCGCCGTGAGCACCTGTAAGTGGAAGCAGGATTTGCATCTTGTCCAAACCTCCCCCCTCCGCTTCCTCTTCCCCCCACCCCACCCGACAGCACGGCTGGCTGAGGGTCTATGACGCCTGGGCTCCTGGGTCCCCCCACATGACCACCCTGCTACGCCTGCCCCCAACATCAGACGGCCACACGCTGTGCGCCTGTGGGGAGACCCCACTGGCCAGAAACCCGGACCAATCCTTCCACCTCTGTTGCTCTGCTTGGAGTCCAGCCTGCGGCAGTGCCCTCCAGGTCTCAGGGCGCCAGGGAAAGGGATGTGGATTTTGTGCACACACAAGGGGCGGGAGGGCAGAGAGGCACCAAGACCTCCGTTTCCCTCCTCTCTGGCTCTGCAGCACCCGCTGTTGCTCGGCATCCCTGGAGCCCAGCCACTCCCCGTTTTCCAGTGTAACTTACTCTTGCGGCTCCTCCCAGGCTCCTCTGGTCAGAGACTGAAGCTGCTCTGGCTGCTCAGGTGTTGCCGGTGGTCGTGGGTCCCAGCGAAGGGTCCTCTGGGCTCCAGGGTGTAGGGCGTGACTCATGGGCAGCCCCCCCTCCCACAAGCTCTCTACTCCTGTGCTCTAATCTGTCATTGGCCCCAGCCCCTACACACATGCACGCACGCACACATACGCACACACACACACACACACGCACACACCAGGTAACCAAGGCTGCCATCCGCGCCGGGCATGCAGGGCTGGGCACCCTGCCATCCGTTTGCAGGCCCAAGGGAAAAAGCAAACAAGAGGCAGCCGGGGTGGAAGGGGGACACGTGGAGAGAAAAGGATGATGGCAGCGGCTCCAAAGAGGGGTGGAGAGAAACTCAGGGATGGGCAGCACCCAGGAGAAGGCAGACCACCCACATCCTCTGAGTGTCCCCACGGCCCATGGCCCACAGCCTTCCCTCCTGGCAAAGGCCATCCCACCGGGGAAGCGTCTCGCGTCCCCACCAGGGCTGTCCCCTCCTCTTTCTCAGGTTTAGGTCTTCCCCTGCCCTCATTCCTCCTCCCACAGGGCTAGATTAAGCATGTATCTTTCTTAATCGGCTAACTGCTCACGCATCCTCCAGCTCCCCACTCACCCACAGGCCAAGGAGGGTGGGGGACTGGAAACCGCAGATCCAGGCAACCCTCTTCCTCCCACCAAACTCCATCAACCTGTGCTAATGAGAAGCGATTTCCCTCATTAAAAGACATGGAGAGAAGAACCAGGTTGAGAAGCCAGATCACTGAAGGAAGGGCCCAGCGGTCTGCACTCTACGTCTTACTCCACGGTGATTCCGCAGCTCCTAGAAACAGGCTCTTTAGAATACAGTGCCTCAGTTTCTCCTTCTGACAAGTCGACACTGTGGTCTTGTGAGGGCTTGTCAAAAATCATGTCTACGTAAGCCGAGGATTATTCATTCTTATGGCCCAGGGGATTAAGAGAGCAGGAACACGGCTGACCACGGACACTCGGTTACATCATCCCTGTTTGCCTGTGCTGCTGCAGACCCTCGCTCTGCCCTGCCTCGACTCTGGGGAAGATTTCCAGCTGGTTCCAGAGAGAAGACCCGTCCTGGTGCCCCACCCCAGTCCCCACGCTGTCACCGCCATTTCACATAGAATCAGGTAGAAATTATTCCACCGGGGCTTCCAGGTTGTCCTAACTCCAGGCAGACTCTCCCCGTGCAAAATCAACGTGCTGCTTCTGGCTCTGTCAGCCTGGTCTCCTGCCCTTCCCTGGCATGCGCCCCCGCAAGTCCTCTTCTCTGCCATGCCCCTGCTTCCCTCTCCACTGCCCGCTCAAACCCAGCCACCCTCCCTGCTTGGCTGAAGCCCCTCCACTGCCACAATGCCCCCCACGCCTCTTCCCTCTGCCCTCCAGGATGGGCACTGCCTCTACCAAGGAGTCCAGCCTGCGAGTTCGGTCTTCCTAGATGGTAAATTCCCCAAGGGGTATGGCCAAACCCTACACTTAGCAGGCTGAGGCATCAGGAGAACCCTAGCGGTGATGTGTCAGGAAGATATTAACACAAACGTTCTAGCTCAAGGGTTTGACCCTCACTCTGTTGGCAACTGTCCCCTTGGGTCTTCACAGTGTCACCCCCTTATATGTGGACAGCGCCTTACAAGTGTCCTGGGAGACCCTCAGGAAACCCTCTCTTTAGGTCCCTACCCCAGGAGCGGGTCAGATCAAGAGAATGGGGCTATGAATTTTAGGCAAGATACACCCCAGCCGAGTGTCCTTTCCCAGAGCTCGGCCATTTAGCCGCTGTGAGGGGGGCGTTCACGAACCACCTGCTGCCCCACCCCCATCAAATGCCCTTCGGGCTTATAGAGCATGTAGATTAGGGAGAAGGTTGACTATAAACATCCCACAACTGCAAAATGAGATGGGACTGTATGCCGCCATAGATTCCTTCTGCCCCAGGCAAAACAATCAAAGACACGAAACCTCATTCCCTCCTTGCTCAACCCACCACACTCACAGAGCCCTGGCTGCAGCCTGCAGGAAAATCCTCAGTCATCTGCCCACACTGCTGGGTGAGCTAAGTCACCCCTGAGTCCCTGAGGGGAGACAGGATGCCCCACACAAGGACAGAGGGCTGGATGGAAATCATGTAAGTGAAAACCAGCATTGCAAGGAGTGGTACGCTTACACACACGACATACAACAGCTAACGCTTATTAGGTTGTAACTGTGTGCCAGATGCCACTGTAAACACCATATACATGCCAACGCTTTCATCCTCACGGCAACCTCATGAGGTAGGTACTACCCACAGCCACTTTTACTGATGAGGAAACCGAGGCACCGAGAGGTTAGGTACCTCACCCAGTGTCCCACAGCTCGTAAGTAGCAGGGCCAGGATCCACACCCAAGCAGTCTGGGTCGCAGCCCACTCACTTAACAAGTGCACGCTGCCGTCTCTTCAGTCTCCTGTGTGCCGTGGCTTGTTTTATTGGGATGAAAAGAACCAAAGAGTGGTCTTGATGAAGGAGAAGAGGAAGGCCCAATTTATTAGATTCGAAATATAAATTTTCCTACTGGTTCTCACAACAATCCTGTACGAGTAGCAATAAAAACCAAGCGTCTTTCCTCCCTTCCTCCTTTCCTTTATTCCTTCCCTCCCTCCCCCTTTTTTTTCCTGATGTCCATCCATTGTCCTAGATGAGCCTAGGGGTTTGCAGACCCTCAGGATTCTGAGCGAAGCTGTCTCAGCAGTCTCCGTGTGGGGAAAGAGAGGCCCTAAGAAAACGGTTAGCCCCCCACAGAGAAGTCGTCCTCTCTCTCTAAGCTTGCACATGGATTTGTTGGAATGGAAGAGCACCACTACTTTTTATAAGGCACTGAGCACGACCGGTATAGATAGTGGAGACTGAGCTGGACAATTTGGGCGTCGATACTTTGTCTCTGGCTTGTACCGGTGGGAGTGCTGGCCTTCTGGCCACCTGCCAGATGGACGCCCCCGGAAGCAGTCACAACTGGGCTTTGTCTTCTCCCCTGGAAAGGTACTACCAAGGGCACCACCCTCAGCCTCCACAGATCCTCCGCGCCAGGACCCAGGGCCATGTGTTTCTCACAGGCAAAATCGGGAAGGGCTGTGCTTCTCAGGCCAAACTCATAGCCTCTCTAGCTAAAATAAAGGGGTTTTCGGATGCTGGTCTCATCTTTAATTTTATTATATTCTTCACATATTATGTTCCCCTTACCTAGTTTAGTTTACCGTTTTGTCTCATTATTATTATTCTAAGTCACCTCAACAGTTTTACTGAGTGATGTGCGGAGGCCGTCAATGTAAATAAATATGTGTATACAAGCATTTTTGAGTGTCTACTATCTATTGCTGTGGATTAAGTGGCTTGCCCAGAGTCACAACCAGTTAAGGGGTGGAGCCAGCTCAGTGCACACACCGCCCACCCGAACCTACCTGGGCTCTGCTAGCTGGCTCAGGGATCGTCAGGTGAACACTTGCTTCTGCTAATTCCACATGAGCCCCTTAGCTAAGCACCAGGCTCGTCTGTGACGGCTCAAGCACACGTCTCAGTCACAACTCTGGGCAGCTGTTTCCCAACCCGAGGAACTTGCTCCTGACTATACTCTTCCGGAAGACAGGATGGGAGAAATGTGTATGCACAAGGGTATGTGTCAGGAGGGGGCATGTTCACGCGTGTGTTTAACACGGTGTTTTCCAAATAACTTCCTATATTCAGATCTCTGTTTTCGCCATCAGATCTACTCACCCACCGTGCCCATTGCTGTCTGCTGTTCTAGCTGCTGTCTGTTTTCCTTTCCCTTGAAAAGCAGCAAGAACGAGCCACAGAGGAAGGCGGGGCCGGCAGGAGACAGAGGAGCGGTACTGACAGCCACCGCTGGGGAGAGAGAAGGAGGGAAAAGAGCAAAAACCTGCTACTACAGGCAAGGAAAGCTGTTCTCTTTGGCGGTGGGGCGGAGGGAGGGGAGGAGCTGTGCAGTGGTGAGGCAGGGAGGGCTGGGCGCCCCGTCTGCCAGTCAGCAGAACCTCTCCCTGGACCCGAGTGAACCTGACATGAAGCCTGTCACCACAGTCCTTCAGGGTGTCCTTCCCCGTGCTGGGAGGAAGCGGCCCCAGGCTTCGCGGGTCAAAACTGGCAAACAGGGAGCCCAGCCTGGCCTCATTTCTTGCTTTGCCCCTAGATGCTCCCAGCTCTTGATGCATGGTCGGGACTGAGCAGGGGACAGGCTGCACCCCCGTGGCCTCTGGCGGCCTTCCCCTCCCCGACCAAGCAGAGATGAGAGAGCTGATTGTAAGAATCACTCACAGGTGCCTTGGCCGGCATGCCTGTCAACCTCATGGATGCAGTCATGGGTCTCTGTGCAACGTGGGCCATTACTAACAAGGATAACTAAATCATTCATTTCATTAGCAACAGGGCTTGGCAGATAATTGTGCAAGAGGCAGTTATGAGAGATGCACGTTCCAGGAAGGAGTGCGGTCAACTGATTCTCAACAGAGCCACCAGGAGAAATATGAGGCAGGGTTGAAACCACCACTGGGCTTTCACCCCCAAGACAAGCATTTTTTTCTCTCTTTTAAGCCTGTGGCTTTATGGCTTTCCAATCAGAGATGGGGAGAGAGAGAGAGAGGGAGAGAGAAGGTTTGCTTCTTGCACACAGGTTCCCTGGGTGACCTTGACTTTTCTCTCCTATTTAGTAGATTGAAGCTCCAAATTCATCATCCTCCATCTCCGCTTCACCACGAATCTGATTTTCACAGTAATCTTCCTAAAACACTAAGTCTGTCACCTGAGCCTCCTGATCGGGAAGTGGAAAAGCATATTCATTGTCTGCAGGTTTCAAGTCCAGCTCGGACCAGGACCAAGATCCTCCCTGACTGCATCAGCAGACGAAGGGATAAACGCAGCGTGGTGCCTGCACACAGTGGAATGGTACTCGGCCGTAACAAGGAATGAAGTGCCCACACCTGCTACCACATGGATGAACCTTGAAAACATGTTCGGTGAAGGAGGCCAGACACGAAAGGCCTCGTATTGCGTGATCTCGTGTATATGAAATGTCCAGAAGAGGAAAATCCGTAAACACAAAAGATGAGTGTTTGCCAGGGGCTGGAGGGAAGAAGGGAAGGAATTCGGAGTGACTGTCAGTGGGCATGAGGTTTCTTTTTGAGGTGACAAAAATGTTCTGGAATTAGATAGTGATGATGGTCACATAACTTTGGGAATATACCAAAATCACTGAACTGTATACTTTAAAAGGGTGATTTTACAGTATATGAATTAAAAAGAAAAAAAGCTCCCTGATCTCAAAGCATAGGTTAAGGTGGCAGCTGCCAAGAACTGGACTTCCAGGGCCAGGGACACCGTTCCCCAGCACCAGACTTGTTGGCACGGTCCTGGGAAACCCGCTGATAGGTTTATGTGTTATGGTCCCTTCAAGGGTTCTCGGGGCCAGCCGTTCACAAAACTAGCGTTTGGCGCAAGTCAGGATTACAAAAAAAATCCTTGTTCTGCTCTAAGATTTCTCCTGTTGGTTGGATGATCAAATCAGCAAAAAGTCTGAGGAACCAACGCCCCCACCTGTTCTAGCAAAGGAAGTTTCTGGGGCATTCCAGGGCGTGGCAAGGTGGAGTGGCGGATTTCTCCCAAGAGCAGGACCTCAAATGTGTCCAATGAGATATTTATTTATGACCAGAACTCACTCCCTCATGTCCACATCCTACCTGACTAATCACTTGTCCAGAATTAAGAGTTCCTCAAGCATGGATTCTTATAGTAAATTTGCAAATTTTAGAGTATTACATGAATGTTATTTGGTATTTCTGAAACCACAACTGTTATCACTCTCAAGGCACATTGGCTAAAAGAATAAAGACAGGCTGTTAAGAACCGTTGCTTTGAGCTACAAGGAAGAGACATTTACCAAGGAGTAAAACCTACTTTAGTGGCTATTGTGAATAGGATAACAAGAACCCGTTTGTGCAATTTTAGATATATTTGCCAAATAATTGGTCATATTTCTTCGGTTACTTCCTGAGTGTCTCTTTGACTCTGTTTCTCCACCTAGAAAGCAGAGGGGACACCCCCTGTAGAATTCTTAAGAGGTCTTATTCCCTCATTCCACTACCGACTGTTCACAATTGAGAAATAGTTCTGATCATTATCTTCTCTTTCCTGTTAATTTTATTTGTGTTTTATTTTACTGTTTACTGCACTGAATTGGAAAGGGAAGGAAAATCACCAGTAAAGCCAGTTTCCTATTTCTGAGTATTTCTCAAAACCAATCTGGGGAAGGAATAAGTTCAAGCTCATAGAGCCAAGCTGGGGACTGTCTGCGGATCTGGGTCCCTGCAGCATAGACGGGTGGAAAGGAAATCGGGGCAGTGGTATGAAAGGAGGACGGGCCAGGACGATGGGGCCCCTGGGTTCTGGTCCCAGCATGGCCTCTCATTTACTCAGCAGTCTTGGGAAGACCGTTTTTCTGGGTCTCAATGTCTTTACCTGTGAAATGAAGTGTATAGAACAGGTGATCTGGTCTAGGTTCCCAAAGCTGCATGACTTCCAGGCTGCCATGATGTCATCTCATCACAGTAACGTAGCTTACTCCATGCCTGTCCCCCAGAGGTTGGCTTCTCAGAGCCTCTGTGAATGGTAAACAAAGCACTTCCTAACCCATGAATGTGCTGCAGTATGATGTCTGGAGACAGCACCAGGCTAAACACTGAGATTTGTTAGGTAACTGTTGGGGAGGTAAAATGATCTCATCTCCATCAAGTTCCTCTCTTGGAGTAAAATCCAGCTCCCAGTTGCTTTGGCGCAGTTACCATGATGCAGATCTATCAACACCTCTCTGGGGAGGGGAAGGTGGATGGGGACAAAGTGACAAGGCAGGTGGATGTGGCCTGCGGCTGCCAGGGTCTTGGTCAGACTGCCCAGGGCAAATCCAAAAAACCAAAGTCCACAGAGGGCCTGAGTCAGGGGTGCAGGGGGCAATAATGTCCTAAGAGCCTTGCAAGCAGGGCCCGAGTCTTTATCTTCTTGCATTAGCCAGGGCTGGCTGGGAAGAGAAGGTCTCTCTGTGGTACCGCTGCTGGGGGCAGAGACCCAGCGTCTATTCACAACAGCGTTCTGGCACCGCCCAGGCATATTTGTGACCCTCATCCCCTGCGTGCTGGCTGTTCTGCTCCTGTTCATAGAGCCCAAAGAAATTCTCTTGAAATCTGCTGGGGATGTTCCTAGCAGTGACATTGGAGGGGCAGGGAGGGGAGGCTCTGCAGTGGGAGAATGGCCAGGTGACGCGGCAGAAGGGAGGACGGTGCTGGGTGGGTGCCCCCCACAAAGCAGCAAACTAGAAGAACTCAGAGTGACATGGACAGGCCTAAATCCACAGCATGAACAGAAAAGGTAAAAGCAAAATCGATCACACAACACCATTTAGGTAAATTAAAGGTGCGTGCATACAAAGGCGTAATACATGGTTTGGAAGAATGCATACAAAGAAAAGATAGACATTAAACACAACAGAATGTTTGCCTACAGGCATGGGGCGTGGGGCTGGGAATCAAAAAGAATACACACATACATACATTATACATACATCATACATACATATATCATATGTACACTCATACACATCTAAAACAAGACAAGGCCAGTTTAACGACCTGAGAAGTCTGATTAACCCAAACCTCTACACCCAAGATAAAGAGAAAACACTAAGAGTTGAGGGCTGGAAATTACTTTTTGGAGTATGTGTGTCTAGAGCCAAGTGCCCTGAAAATCTGTTGTGCTCACTGTCACAAAACCCTCGTGCCGCCATTCTCCGCTGATAATATGTAGGGAAGGAGAAATAATGGAGGAATTTTCTAGTGTTCCTTTGGGGTGCAGGCAGCCTCCCTGCAAGGCTGCCTCCCATTCAGAGATGTAAAGTAATGAACTTCTGAGGGGTGTCTCCCTGCCAGCTGGCGGGAAGGGGTGTTTGGCCAGCTCTTTCAGCCTGTACTCAGGGCCAAGAAAGACTCCGCTAAATTCTCGTCTTATTAGATTATTCCCTGCCACACTAGATTATAAGAATATTAGGATTTTCCAATGGAAAGTCATCTCTGGGTAGGACAGCAGCAGCAAAATGCATCCTGACTCCCAAATCTACCGGAGACACAGCCACACTGCTTTACAAAGGGCTCCTCACAGCCGCACCCTGGCTGGCCACCTTCCCAGTAGTCGTGCTCCCATGTGGCTCCCACCCACACCAGCCCTGGGCATGGTCACGTGACCCCCCTTAAGTGAATGTGACCTTAGCAAGCATGGCGTGATCAGAGTTTAGATAAGCACTTGCTCGCTGGGGCTCAGCCTCTTGCAGACCTTGTGGAGCCCCTGGAGCCCTGAGCACCACATGAGAGGTTCCGTTACCCTGCTGGAGACGCCACGCAGAGAGAGCAGTGCCTGGTCAGCCCTCAGTGGGACCAGCCATCCCAGCAGAGGTCCAGACATGTGAATGAAGAAGCCACTTTGGACATCCCAGCCACAGCTGACATCAGGTGAAGCAGAAAACCTGTCCAGTCCAGCCCAGCCAACCCACGGAAATCACGAGAAATAATAAGACATTGTTCTTCAAGTCACTAAGTTTGGCGGTGGTTTGCTGCACAGCAGTAGATAACTGAAACACTGGAACACAGTAAAGTGGAATAAATTGTATCAAATTAATTGTTTATGAGCTTATTTCCTCCTTTTAATAATAAAGCAAAAAGAGTCTTTGATCCTTCCTTTCCAGTGCCAGGTGAAGGGCACTTCAACATCCGCAGCCGCGGCTCAGGTGGACGTCACTATTCCCATATTAAAACTGGAGAGCACACGGGACCATGTAGTCTCGTCCTCCACTGATTCAGGAGCTCCTGGCACCGCTGGAAGGCGACGGGCCAGACTCGGAGTTTAAATGATGTGCTCAAGGTCACATGGCTGGGAAGTGGAGGAACCAGGGTCAAACCCAGCCCAGCCAACGGTCTGCTCAGTGCCCCTCCTGTTACAAGCCATTTAATTGTTGGGACCACTTCAAAAATGAACAGATATAAAAGTTTATGGATTTAATGCTTCATTGCTGTTGTTAACTTCTTGACTCTCTGAGGCAAGGGGAGGGTTGAGAAGACCCCCACCCATGTCCCAACAAACATCGTACTCACTAGAATGAAACCCCATGAGTAGATGGACTTGCCTATGTGGTTATTGGGGGGAGGTAGCAGGGAGGATCTATTAACATTTTCCCATCTTTATTGAAGTGTAATTGGCAAATAAAATTGCATATATTTAAAGTATACAATGATACTTTGATATTTATGTACATTGTGACATGATTATCACTATAAGCCTAAGTTAGCATATTCATCACTTCAATAGCTACTTTTTTTGTGTGTGTGATGAGAACATTTAAGATCTACTCTCTCAGTAAATTTTAAGAATACAGTAATTATTAACTATAGTAACCATGCTGTACGTTAGATCTCCAGAACTTATTTACCCCACATAACTAAAACCTTGTACTCATTAAAGTATAATTCCCTATTCCCACCTCTCCCCAGGCCCCCGCCATTCTATTTTCTCTCTGCGAATTTGACTAGTCTAGGTCTTTCGTATATGCGAAACCATATAATATTTGCTTTTTTGTGACTAGCTTATTTCACTTAGCATGACGTCCTCAAGGTTCACCCATGTCATAGCATGTGTCAGAATTTCCTTCTTTTTTAAGGCTGAAAAATAATCCACTGTGTACACACACACACGTACAGATCACATTTTCTGTCCCCATTCATCTGCTGAACACTTAGGTTGATTACATATCTCAGCTATTGTGAATAATGCTTCAATGAGCATCGGAGTGCAGATATCTCTTCAAAATACTAATGTCATTTCCAGAATGGGATTGCTAGATTATATAGTAGTTCTATTTTTAATTTTCTGAGAAAATTTCCATATTGTTTTCTGATCATGGTTGTACCAATCTGCATTCTTACCAACAGTGTACAAGGGTCTCCTTTTCTCTACGTACTTGACATTTATCTTTTGCCTTTTCCATCACAGGCATTCTAACGGGTGTGAGGTGACATCTCATTGTGGTTTTGATTTGCATGTCTCTGACGATAAGTGACGTTGAACAATTTTTCATATATCTCTTGGTCATTTGTATGTCTTTTAAGAAATATGTATTCAGGTACTTTGCCCAATTTTTAATCAGGTTATTTGTTTTCCTGTTATTGAGTTGTTTGAGTGTCTTATATATTTTGGATATTAACTTGTTATCAGACGTACAGTTTGCAAATATTTTCTCCCATTTTGTAGGTTGTCTCTTTCACTCTGTTGGTTCTTTATTTGCTGTGCAGCAGTGTTTTAGTTTGATGTAATCCCATTTATCTATTTTTGCTTTTGTTGCCTGTGCTTTTGGGGTCATATCCAAAAAAATCATTGCCAGGATCAATGTCAAGAATCTTTTTCCCTATTGTTTTTTTTTTTTCCTAGTAGTTTTACAGTTTCAGGTATTATTTTTAAGTCTTTAATCCATTTTGAGTTGACTTTCGTATATGGTGTGAGATATGGGTTCAATTTTATTTTTCTGCATGTGGATGTATGGTTTTCCCAACACCATTTATTGAAAAGACTGGCCTTTCCCCATTAGGTATTCTTGGCACCTTTGTCAAAGAGCAACTGACTGAAAATGCACGTATTTATTTCTAGGTCCTCCATTCTATTCCTTTGGTCTATATTTCTGTTTGTATGCCAGTATCATACTGTTTTGATGACTATAGCTCTATATAGTGTTTTGAAATCAGATAATGTTATGTCTCTGCCTATCCTGGAGAATGTTCTATGTATACTTGAAAAGAATGTGTATTCTGCTGCTGTTTGATGGAATGTTCTATATATGTCTATCAAGTCTATTTGGTCTATAGTGTTGCTCGAGTCCACTGTTTCCTATTGATTTTGAGTCTGGAAGATCCACTGTTGAAAGTGGAGTATTAAAGTCTCCTAGTACTATGATGTTGCTGTCTATTTCTTCTTCGATTTTGTTAATATATTTTCTTTATATATAGCTTCTCTGATGTTGAATGTATATATACTTATAATTATTATATCTTCTTAATGAATTTATCCCTTTATCATATATAATGACCTTTTTTGTCTCCTGTGACAGTTTTTCACTTAAAGTCCGTGTTATTTGATATAAGTTTAGCCATCCCTGCTCTCTTCTAGTTACCATATGCATGGAATATTTTTCCATTTCTTTACTTTCAGCCTATGTGTGTCCTTAAAGCTGAAATGAGTCTCTTGTAGGCAGCATATAGTTGGATCTTTTTTTGTCCATTCAGCCACTGTATTGTTAAATTAAAATAAATTTGGCCTGAGAATGCCTTTCTACTTTGAGTCCCTACATAACAAACTCCAACCTAACTTAGTACATCAACTAACTGAAAGCCTAACTTAGGAGTATACTTTTGTAACAATAATTAAGTCTCAGCCAATCTCAGTAGCTGAACCTCAGTCAATTGCAGATGCCCAAGTGATCAGACCATGCTCAAATAAGGCAAATGACAAACTGGAACCCACCAGTGAGCTGTCTCTGTAGCTACCCTACATTTTCTGTGCATAAATGCTGCTTGCCTACGTTGCAGGCTGGAGCACTCTGAACTCGTTCTGGTTCTGAGGACCAGCCAATTCACAAATCCTTCTTTGCTCAATTAAACTCTGCTAAATTTAATTTGTGTAAAGTTTTTCTTCTAACTCTATCAGACTCCTGGAGCCTGGGTCTGCAGGGGCTAGCCTGATGCCAGAGTGCACTGGGGTGGCTTGGTGCCAGGGTCTGCAGTGAACTTGGGTGTTCACTTTCCTTCCCCCATGAGAAAGGCACCTTCTTCTGTGATGCATTGCACAGACTTGGGGGAGGGGTAACACAGGAAACGTGAAACCATCCTCCCTACCAGGCCTTGCAATCTCTCACCTGGATTCCTTGGCTCTTGTGAAGATATTTTCATGCATGGATGGTTGTTCAAATTCATGTTTCAGTGCGGGGACAGGTGCTGGGAAGTCCTATTCCACCATCTTGCTACGACGTCACTCCCTCATTGCCCCTCTTGGTCACTGTTGTGTCCCCACTTTCTAGAGCCACGCCCGCACGGAACAGACACTGCATAAATATTTGTTGAATGAATGAATGAACAAATAAACAGGTGTGTGAAACCCCACATCTCGGGCCTGGAGTGTGTCCAGGTGATGACTGCACATGTTGGCCTAGCTTGGGTTTGTGCTGCCTGCGGCCGCTGTGTCTCCAATGACTGAGGCACACCCTCACCCAAAGCAATCAGGTCCCCAGTGTCCTGGACTGGCCGGCTTGGCGCCGAGCTGCCACTGCCTCTCCCTCTCTCGCCACTAGAGGGCAGAGGCGGCCTGTGCATCCAGCCAACGCCGTGCGCCGGCTGCAAAGGCACCTTGGGCTTCGCCCTGAATACCAAATGGCTCTGCCGAGATGCTTCTGGCTCTGAGGTCACCACAGAGGTACCAGTGGAGACAAGGCATGAAATGCAAGCCCCGTATCCGCACCCTGTGTTCTGACCCCAGGCAAGTCGCCTTTCGAGAAAGGTTTGGAGTCTGCTTCCTGCACCTGGCTCCTCACAGTGAAGACGGCAACTGCTGTTTTAGAAACAGGCCCAGGAGCAGAAACGGAGGAAAAGGCGCTCAGACCGTGCCCGGGAGCGTGTCGGGTAAAGGGCGCCAGCCACCGGGTGCTCGTCCATGTGTCCTGTCTCTGTTGATCCCGCAAGCACTTCCGCGGTGAGTGCGGTCATTCCAAGCTGACATTACGGGGCCTGCGGGTCAGAGGGGTTAACCTGCCCTCGTTGCTTAGCTGGTGCATGACCGAGCCAGGGCCCGGCACACGGTGGACGGCCTCACAGTCTCTGCTGCTCCCCGCACCGGGCCGCCACTCGCAAGGTGACCCCGGCTTCGGAAAAAGAGCAAACCCTGGCGGCGTGGACCAGGCAGTGGAGCTCCAAGGCAGATCAACACGGGTAAAGCGCTTTACTGACGGTCAAACCCTTCTCATCTCACATCACAACCAATCTGCAAAGGGGTGGCCTACGCCCCCTTCTAGAGCTGAGGAGCAAGGCCGGGCCGGGCGAAGGGCCTGCCTCGTGCTGGCCACATGCGGGCCCTCTGACCCCAGGTGCAGTCTGGGCAGAGCAGGCAGCTCCCGCTTCCCGCGACCGGAGGCTGAGACGCAGAGCCCCATTGTTCACCCGTCTCCCGACTCCCCAGGGCCTCGCAGGGTCAGGCCTTTCTGTTTCTCTGCCACTTCCATCACTCCGGCTCTGTAGCGGGGTGGCAGTGACCTCCACTGCCCCCTACCCAGCCCTCCGAGATGCAAAGTAGCCTGCTCCTCTTGGGCCTGAAGTGAAAAGATCCGAGCTGTAAAGAAAACCAGACAGCAGCCCCCACAACACCCATGTAAACTCCGCTTCTCCTTTTCAGAGATTTTGGTGAGATTAACATGAGTTTGTATGGGACAAATCCTAGGCCTTTTCCTTTTTTCTTTCCTCCTCAGCCCCCGATTCATTTCAATCCAAGTAACAGAGGCTGGCTTGGCTGGGCACAGGCCTGTGCTGGGCCCCCTGGGGAAGCGGCAGGGGAGGGCGTCTGCGAGGCAGCTCGGCTGGGACGGGAGAACAGCCGTACACAGAATGCAGGCGCCGGGGACTCACGAGGCTTGTGTTGGGGTACGCTTATTCCACTTTGTAGCTCTAGGATGCCCTCAGTTTAGGATGAAGCTCTAAAGGTGAGAGCTCCCATCCCTACCGTGGGCATCTTGGAGGTCGGAGTGACCAGCACGTAGGGCCCAGAGTTCTCACTCCCTGTCACTGCCTCTAGTGCCAGGAGCCAGGTTTGTGTTCCCAGGAGACACAGCAGTGATGGGGCTCCATGGCCCCACACTGACCACCCTCTCTAGGGGCTCACGCCGGGCAGGGCCAGGGTGCAGCAGACCCGCATGCCCTGGACTAGCTGGGGGGCAGGCTTCTCTCTCCCTGAGAAGACAACGCCCCATTTCTTTTTCTGCAAGGTCTGCTCTGAACTGGGCTTGAGCCAACACAATTGCTTCTCCTGCTGCAACGCAGGAAACATTTTGCAGACTGATGCTACTTTCTCTAAGCCACTCGAAGCTCTCCAGATGCTCTCCTGAGCACAGCTATGAGCAGGTCACAGCACCCTTCTCCCTAGCTGACTGGGGCAGAGGGGAAGGACAGGAGGCGGCGGCCCTGTGCTTTGCCACGCACCATCGATCAGATTGACAGGAGCGCACAGGAACCCGCCTCCTGGGCTGTGAGCAGCTGCGTTCTAAGGATGGGGACGTGGCTGGCACAGGGCAGGTACTCAGCAAGCGCCGCTGGAGGAAGGAAGTGGTGGCACTCTTGATCATTCTGGACAAAGTAGCCCTCTGGAGCCTTCAGATATGCAGGACGTTCTTGCTCCAGAACATGGCGGTGCTGTGATCCTCCTCCTCTCGCCTCTGCAAGGGGAGCCAGAGGACTCTCTGACCCGACAGGCAGCCGCAGCCCCTGCTCAGGGCAAGAGGGAAGCGAGTGCAGACAGCAAGAGGACTGCAGAGGCCACCAAAGCTGCAGGGCTCAGCTCACTTGGGGACAAAGAGCTTGTCCTCCTCTGTCCGCCCTCAGAGGCTGTGGTCATGGAACGGTTCTAGGTCTTCTCCCTGGGTGGAGGGATCGAGGTGTCCCCTCAAAGTCTCTTGCAGTGTGTGAATTCAGTAGCCAGCAGCTAAGTCCCAGCCAGCGGGGGGCAAAGGCGGAGTCTAGACACAGGTGAAAGGTGTTCTGCCTCCTCTGTGCCCTCCAGACGCCACCAGGACTCCATCTGTCCTCACACAGTGAGGAGGGCCAAAGGGCACCAGGCCTGATACCCTGCACATCCTTGCTGGAGAGGCGAAGGGGCTGCACAGCGGAACCGCTGCACCCCCAGACGGAATGCACGCAGTGGCACCCTGGGCCTCGAGGCAGCGTGCACAGTGAGCTGCGTGGCTCTGTCACACGAGTGCCAATGCTGCCACCTGGAGCTGTGTTCTGGAGAGCCAGGTTCTGGGGCTAAGCATGTTTTGCTTGGCCGTGGATCTTCCTGGGACTCAGGGAGGCCGGGAGTGGGTTATCAGCTCTCTCTTTTCCCCATGTGCAGCCAGGGAGGAAGAGGGCCTGCGGGTGAGCCAGCCAGTCTTCAGGGTCAGGACTGGCCAGGCCTCATGAGGAGACAGAAGTAACAGTCACCTACAGGGCTGGGTCACCAGGTAGCACTGCGACCCGAGCAAACCACTTCTCCTCTGAAGCCTCATGGATGACACTAGGAAGTGCCTACGTGCTGAGCTGCTATGGTAACTCCATGACAGTGAGCATGGACAGGACCCCACCTATGACGGGCAGCTACTGGGCAGTTTGAGACTCCTTGGCACCAGCGAAGAACAACAGATTACCTTAGTTATTAACAATAAAGTGACTCTCATCCCCAGGGATGTCTTAGATTGGTCACTCGTGGCACACAGCACCCAAGGGCTGATTCACATTCCTCCATGACCTACTTGTACAACCTCAGAATTCTAGGTTGTTTAGAGTAGATGAGACCTGATCAAGTCCCGCATGCCCAGTACATGCCCAGAGAGGGCAGGTGTCAGGTGTAAGGTCACACAGCAACATAGCGGCCAAGTGGAGACAGGACCTCGTCCTGTTGAGTGCAGTCACATGGTCCTCATCTCCTCTGTCTCCCTCTACTGCCACTCGCCCTCCTAACCTGCACCAACATGGTCCTTCCTCTGCCTTTCAAACAGCCTGAGAAAGGAAAGACAAAGAAACAGACAAACGAAAAGACGGAAAGGGGAATCCAACGAGCATTTTACATAAGAAAATGCGCTGTTTCATTTCAGACCACAAGCCCCGAACGGTGGGAACTGCATTTTCTCTGTGCTCTGTGCTGCAACAATGAGGGCACCGTGGGAGTGACAGTGACTACCTGCCAGGTGTTTGCCTGTTTCCTCAGTGTCCCACGTGCGCACGGGTATGCACAGGCGAGGCACAGCCAGAGAGGGCACCTGCTCACCTTGCCCAGGGAGAGACCTTCAGGCCACCCTCCACGGAAGCAAAGCGGGGATTACAGGAAGGGACGAGCTAGGCCTCCAAGACCATTTAGTAAAACTCTGTTACAAACAGATTTTAAGAAGACAGAGCCCAGAGAAGTGGGGACATTTGGCTGAAGTCACAGGGGAAGTTAGTTCCTGTCCTGAGACTAGAGCTCGGCTGTGCAGACACCGTCCAGTGGGATGATGAGTGTCGTTCAGGGATGATTTAGCCCAGTGTTTTTCGAACTGTGGGTCATGACCCAAAGAAGGTCACGAAAGTAATTTCGTGGGGTCCACAAATTTTAAAATAAAATTAGAAAAGAATAGAATAAAATAGAATAGAATGAGAAGGCAGTCAGGGTAAGTGCTGTTTCAAAAACATTTGTTTCGTTTGCATGTATGAGTGGGTATATACACACATGTATGTGTGTACCAGCACAGACATGCACACACGGGTGGCTCTCTGCGTTATGACATACGATATTTTTCTTACTATGGGTTGGCATCAACAATAGTTTGAAAGTTACTTGTTTAACGTAGAGATAAAGTATAAAGTGCTGTTTCAAATCATGGTTCTAATAACTCCTAGCATTGTGCTTTTGGATGACCGTTTTTCTCTTTCTGAACCTGGGTTTCCCAATCTGTCCATTGAGAATAGTGAAAGAACCTGTCTCATGAAACTGAGAAAACTAATCCAAATAATCCATATAAGATGTTGCACGCAGTACCGGACACAAAGTAAACGTCAGCTTTTACATGTTTACATGCTATTTTACACACATACACACAAAGGACCCAAATTCCAAGGGAAACAAAGACCCACAGCAGTCGGGCCGAGTACAAAGCAATCTATGTAAGGGACTCTAGTGGCCCTAAGGGAGGAGGCTGTCCACAGGCAGGGCCATACCTGGAACCCATCGGTTCCATCGCGGTAAGCACCTGCTCCCAGCAAGCTGCCAGTGTGTGTACAAGGCTCATCTCTACCTCTGCAGGAGGATGCGCAGTCTGGGGTCTCCTGGACGAGGAAGGGGGCAGGAAGAAGAGAGGTTGGGGGCCTTGAAGGTAACGTTTGTGTCCTTCATAACTCCATAGAGGGCGTTGGCCTTCTCGACTCTGCCCCTCCCTTCTAGAGCCGCTGGAGAGACGGGGCATTTACTGCCTTCAGAGACCTGCAGGCAGGAGCTGAGGGCAGTGGGATCATGCCGCTGTGGCTGCGCTCTGGGATTTATTTGTTTTCTGTTCACGAATAAACTTCCCTCGGCCCCCTGAGGAAGGACGGATTTGCCGGGAAGGACAGGGAGCCTCTCAAGAGTCTTGTGCATCCAGGGATGCGAGTGGTTTTTATATTTAGCGGATGACTCACCTCCAAGCACATTAGTCACTGCCTCCCGGCTACTCCGGCAGGCTGGGTGCTGAGGACTGCGGTGGGGTGAGAACAGACAGGAGACTGGGAGGAATAGCAGGAGAGCTCAGGGGAGGCAGGGGACGGGAGACTGACAAGAGAGGAAGTGAGATTAGCGCCCTGAAGCAGAAGGCCCAGGGAAAGAGGGCAGGCAAGTCATGCCTGGAGAGATGTTCCAGGAAAGTTCTGGCCTAGCCTTGCCCTGAGCACCCAGCCACAGGGGAGGCAGAAAAAGGGGGGCCAGCCCCAGAGCGCCTGGCTCGCACACCCTCGAAACTTTCGAGTGTCCCCTCCCGGCTGCGCAGACAGCTCGCCAGCCTGGGCCCCGTCCATGGACTGGCACGGCTGTGACAGACAGCCGGAGCAGGGGTTTCCAGAGAGTGCCACCAGAGTGTGCCAGGGCCAGGAGCCTGAGCAGAGCAGGAAAAGGGGCACCCAGGAAAGATGCTCCATGTCACAAGAGAAGCAGGAGGAGAGTGTGGGATCTGGGCAAGGGCTCTCCAGCGTGGTCCCCAAGGTCCTCCAGGCCAGAGGCTCTGGAGCGCTGAGAACAATGACGACTCCTGCCCCACCCAGGCCTGCTCCACTCTCGATGGGTCCAGAGAATCTTCTCTTCACAGGACCCCAGGGTCGCACACACACTGGGACACGAAGCCTGCAGGTCAGGAGCAGGAGGGCAGAGTCCTGGTGCTCTAATTCTGATGCCCTGTGAGATAAAGCCCAGGCCAGCCGGTACTCTTTGCTGTGCCTCAGTTTACCATTCAAAAATGAGATGCTTACTTAAAGGATTGTGTTAATATTTAAACAAAACAGGAAAGGAATGTAAAGTTGGCTTGTATTTTATACTTCTTAACTGGAACTGGGTCAGGTCACAGGAGGGGAGAACCACACCTGGCTGGATCCCACAGCTCCAGAAATGGCAAAGATCTTCCCCCAGCAAGACAAGCTCCCTTTCATTCTCCCCACGCCCCTCAGGGTGGGTACCATTACCCTACTGCCAAGGAGAGGAGACTGAGGCCGTGGGGTAAATGACTTCCCTGTTTGGGTGGCCAACACCAATAGTGGGACTTGAATTCAGGCCCAGAGCCCATGTTTGTTTAGTTTATTTTTTCACTTCTCCAAATTGTCATTTCACTTTGTCATCAGCATCCTCTGGGTCACTTAACAGACCTGCTGGGTTCTCGCCAATATCTTCGGGGTACGGATTTCTCCCCCATGGCATCACCGTGTTCCTTCTCTCTTCTATCCATTGTGGCCCTAATTTTAAAAGGTTTCCTTTGGTTTCAATATGGCATTATCCTCCCTCGGTTCTAGGTCCATCGCCTCCAGTTCCAGTGGCTGTGTCTTCCAAGCCTACAGGAAGCTCGTCCTGGCGAACGAAGCCCAGGCCACCCCTTCCTCACTGCCCCGCCACACACTGTCTACGCCCAGCCCTATCGGCCCACAGTTGTTTGAGCCTGTGTCCCTGGAGCACAGCAAGGGCTCTTGCTGACATTCTCAGCTCCTGGGACTCTGAGCTCTCTGAGGTCCACAATTGTGTCTTCTCATTTTTCTGTCTCCCTCGTAACTCAGCCTCGTACCTGGAACAATACTCCTTGTTGACAGCGGGTTAGCCATGAAAAGGAGCTTCCCTGCGCTGCCCAGCCTGAGTGGCAGAAAGCCAGCTCTGCCCCTTCCCTCGTCTGCAAGGCTGCAAGTCTCTGCTGTCCTCTGCTCTCGATAGGGGTGACTCAGTTGAGCAAGTTGCCAGGCTAGAATCCTGGCTGGGTTCAGCAGGCAAGAGGCTTCAACTGACACATTCATAGACAAGCACAGTCCCTGCCCTCGAGCGAGTGTGCGTGTGTGTGCGATTCTGCATCTCTCTCTCTCTCTCTCTCTCTCTCTCTCTCTCTCTCTCTCTCTCCCCTCCCTGACCCTGCCCCTCATCCCTTCCCTCAATAGTTCACCTTCCCACCAACCAAACTGCAAACTCCTTGAGGATGGGGCCACGAGCTTCCTTTCTATCCCCCGAGCCCCACCCGACACACACCCCACTCGTGCTGTTTCTATGTACGACAGACACCAGTTGAAATGAGAAAAGCAGACGTGAGAGATGATGGAAAGATTTCTAGGGGGAGTCCTCGGAGAATCTAGTTTCACATTCCTGATCTCTCGCCTCAGTTATTCTATCTAGAAAATGGTAAAAAATAGCGTCTACAGCACAGAAACACTTGAGAGGATTAAACGAGACTATGCCCATTGGATGCGACTAGCAAAGTACCGGCTCATAAAACAGCAGCTCAGGAACTACATGAACTTCATGCTTGCGCAAGCTCTGCATGAACCAAAAAACAAAAGCGGGTGCATTAAAAGTAACAGTCCCCTACCGTGCGCCAGACACTGTACTAGATGCTTTGGTCCAGCCATGTCACCCTGCAATGCTCACATAAATTCTATTTACAGAAGAAGAAACTGAAGCTCAGAGAGGTCAAATTATCCACCCAAAGTCACTCAGCTAGCACGTGGCCAAGCCCCTGCTTGGAAGGGGTGCTTCTCTAACCCCCAAGTCGGAGCTCATTCCTTTGAACAACAGTGTTTGAAATACTCAGGGAAATTTAGGGAAGGAGTTTTTTTTTTTCAAATAGGTTTTTAAAGAAGGCCGTGGGAGGATAAGGAAAGGAGGCAGGAAGGGACAGCTACTAAGCAGCCTTGGGCACCCCTTTATGAACAGGTGGTTTAACACAAGAGAGGAGGCAGCACTGTGCACGAGGGTGACAAGCAAAGCAGAGGCCATGTCAAGGCTGAGCGTATCCGGCAAGTGCTCAGGAAAGACTCCAGTAGTAACAAGCACAGACTGTGCCCAGGAAGGCCGTGGGTGTCAGAGATTCCACCAGCCGGGAGCCCGGGTGCGTGGGGTCCTGGGGGAAGCAGGAAGTGGCAGTGGTCCAGCTTCCACCGTGCGTGCTTGTGCGTGTGAGCGGTGTGCTCTAGTGCAGGTAGCTATTTAATGTCACAAATACGAAGTCCCTGGGACAAAAGGCATCATGGCTCTTATTTCTGACAAATACAGATCTAAGATTCGAGAGGGAAAGAATGATCCCTCCTCCCCCACATCTCTCCTGACTTCCTTAAAAACTCCTTCCTCAAGGTTTAAAAACTGTTACTGTCTGGAAGACACAGCACATCCAATTGGGTATTTCTCCTGCTGAAATTAATATCACAAAACAGATTCCCAACGAACTTGTTTCCTGGTCCATGGCCTCCTGGAGCTTGGCCAGCCAGCTGATCCCGACACCAGCACTTGCTTCCTGGCAAGGCCGGTGGCTTTTTCATCATGCCCCCTGCATTCTCCGCCACACCCTGAGTTCCACTGGAGCAGCTGGGGACATGGGGCATCTGTGATTTCCCGTGTGCCCAGCAGAGCACTTGGCATGTAGCAGGCATTTAATTATATTTATTGAGAGTCTATTATGGAGATTGCCATTTAGCGTTTTCTAGAAGTACTGAGAGACAATGCAAAACTTTCCTATCATTTATTGTTTGTTATTTACCAAATTGTGATTAATTAACAATTGAAAATCTAACCCAGAAAGCAGAACCAGCCGGGGAGATTGGGAACTGGGCATTTCTTAGTTCTCTGTCTCCTACCTTTTGTCCCTCATATACCTGATTAGCTGAAGATGTCGGGACCTGCTTCTGTGATGTTCTGAATAAGAGGAAGGGAAGGGAAGGAACTTAAGTGGCCTTGGTTCTTTTCCATCAAGTGGACTCTTTGCGGTTTGAGTTGTAGATTGTGGCTTGGCAAATGCAAAGCCAACTGAATCCAATTCTGCCCTTAGAAATGTGGTACACTTCTTGGGTACACTTCTTGGGAGCCACTGTCCCTCCTATTGCGCAGTCTTTGCAGTCGGGGGTGGGAAGGTAGCCCCCCAGTGCCACACTCTGTCAACCCCATCCTCCTTAAGTTTGCGTCTAGATGTCTGTGAGGCCAAGTACTGCAGCTCGTGTGTTTACAGTTTGCTGACAATTCTTCAAAATATCATTGCTGTGGAAGCCGTAAGAAGCCTAAGATGCCCAAGGAGCATTTTTTTGGTTTGCTTCTCCAAGTTTCTCTCTTCTCAATAATAAGGAATTCTGCCAGAATAACCAACCCTCATCACACTGAGAGCAGAATGGATCCCATGTGGCTCCAGGCCATGCAGCCAGCTGTAGGATCTGGGGCAGGGAGTCGGATTCTGCCTCCCCACTCACTGTCCCGTGTGGCCGCTTCTGCTCCTGCATTCCTTCCATGCCCGCAGAGCGCGGTGGCAGCAAAAGGGACCCCTCACCAGCGCTGGCTCCAGAGAACTGCACATTCCACTTATAACAGCAGCTCTTCATAGGGAAAGTTTGGACAGACATGTCAGATGTGTATATTTTCCCACTACACTCCAATTTGATTAATAAGGAGGACATTAGTTTTGGCATCCGAATGCAGTTTTTCAAAAGGACTGTCTTGAGGAGAGCCCACATTGGACTCAGTTTCAATTTCCTGCACCTTTTATAACTGCATATTACTCTGGCGTTGTCTGGAATAATAGGAGCCAAAGCAATGAATCTGCCACATATAGGCTACAACTAAGCTCCGGATCTCTACCTACATAATTTCTAACTGCCAATAGCCCAACAGTATAAACATGGTCATCTCTATCTCTGCAGTCCAGTACATAAAGCCACATTAATAAAAGGGAAGTTGGGAGTCACATGGCCTGTACGTTGCATTCAAAGCCAACACCCAACACCAGATTTATCTCCTTCCAAAGTCCGTGTCCTTTGAGCTTTAATGAGCCTCTATCCTCGATTGTAATGAGCCTTTAGCATTCAAAGGCAGGTTCCGCCATTTGTGATCATCACCAAGGTGGGAAAAAGCGCTAATGCATAATAGAAAGATTTTCAGTAGCAAGGTGCAGCCAAAAAAAAAAAAAAAATTAGAGATGTTCTGGTTAACTTTCAGATAACCAGGAAGTGCATTAGTCAGAATAGCACAGCTCCTGAAGGATTCAAATGCAGCTCAAGACGTGACAGCTATGTGGGTTGTCACAATGGGAATTTCAAGCGGTTAGAGGATGCCTTTACCTGTTCAAGCTGTTTTCTATCTTTCTGAAGTTTTGAGCCCTCAAAGGTGTATGCATGTGAGGGAGTTTATGTACATGTAAGCATGTGTGTGTGTGTGTGTGCATGGACTTTAGTGCATGAGAGTGTGTGCATGCATATGTGTGCATGTGAGTGTAGGCATGTGAGGTGTGTGTGTACATGGATGTGTGTGCAGGTGAGCAAGTGTGTGCATGTGAGTGTGTGTGTGAGTTAGTGCATGTGCATAGATGTGTGTGTGTGTGTGTGTGAGTGTGTGTGCACCTGCACAGGATATAGAGGGTGGTGATGATAACAGCGGAATCTAAAGCATAATCTAGTCACATGATTGCTTTAGCCAAGGATAAAGAAATGGATCATATTGCCAAGGACCAACAGGATGGATTAAATAAACCATTAAGTAATTGATGTGTTTCTTAGCAACTGAATAGCATGGTGCTAAAAACAAAAATAGATTGACGCGTACCCATATAATTGGTTGTGCAAACAGGCATGGCTGCAATTACAAACATATAACTAAGAATGGAACAAGGGCTGGGTTGTTTTCCTTTTATGAAAGGGACCCTGCAGGTCTTTCTTCACAGTATGGCTCTCAGTTGGTGAACCCATTTAATTAGTTAGGCTCTCCCTGGATGGCCTTTCAGATTACCCTCCCACAGCTCGGCCTGCCCGTGTATCACTGACACTTCCCTGCTAAACAACCAAACCTATTCATCTCTCCTCTGCCTCACGGGGCTGTACGAGTCCAGGTGAAGACCCAGTTATGTATGGGGGATGGAGGATGGATGCCTCATCTCACGGCCATCAAAGCTCATCTGAATAAACAACACGTCAACTGCTACGTCCACGCACTCTGATTTCTAAAATTAGGGGAGGATCAGACAGATGAAGGATGGATGGATGGATGGACGAAAGGACAGATAGATGAATGAATGAATTGAAAAAGATGAACAAATAAACAAAGACATTTACTCAGAGCGCCTCCTCAATGCCAGGAACAGAGGCGGGCAATTCTGCCTAAGTTATCTATCTGATTATGACATATTAATAGAAGACTAGCATCCAGGTCTTCATAAAGAAGTAATATCTCAAATCATCTGTAAACAATTCTTGGTAAAAAGCCCAACCAGAGAAATTATATTCACGGAAGAGGATATAAGGAATGGTGATGTATCTACTCCTTTGTGCATTCCAAATTCATCCCATTTCAAGCTAAACCCTGGAAGCCGCGGCCGGCCTCTCAGGAGCTTTGCAAAGCTGTCTTCACTAAACTGCAGTTTATTGCTATGCCCTCAGCTTTCACCAAAATTTGCTGTGAAATCCACTTCTGTGTTTGTTGTAAATTTATGGTTGAGAAAATTGTCCCCTTTGTCATTCAAGGTCACACATAAAAAATTTGTTATGTAATTTTATCTTCTTTCCCTTTTTACCTTGGCTGGCAAGAAACTCAGAGATAAACAGGATGATCAATCATAGTGACTGGATTGGCCTACAGCATTAGCATACTTTTAAGTCCTGATAACACAAACATTTTTCTGTTTCAGTAAGCTTACTATACCTATATTTATATTTATACCTTTATGTACATCATCTGTATCCTTAGTTACGAACTATCTCGGATCCTTTTTTGGGAAAGAGACAATAGGTAAGTTTAAATAAATGAATAAAAGCATAGTATTTGTGTAATGTTAGCATGTTTACCCGTAATGGAAGCCAAAAATAACAAAAAACATCAAATAAGACTAATCCCAAACCGCGTATATATGGTCTGGGAATCAAATTCATTTCACCACACACAGTCTTGCTTACCCAGCCACAAATATGTACCTCCACCATGGCCCCTTAAGTACTCATGGAAGCACATTTGCGCAAACTCGCTAACTGGCACTACGACCCCCATCTCCAACACTCTTTGGCTCAGCCCTGCGGTCTGGCAAAACCCAAGACTCAGCATGCAGATAGATGAGTGGATAATTTACTTGCCTGTAGTCAAGATCGAACTGGTTTTGTTTAACACAGATCCTGAATCCCTGCCTGTGATGACTGCCATCTTCAGTGAGTTTACTCTTAGACTTTAGGGATTCGATTTCTCTTCCTGGTCACCCAGTGTTAGGTGGGGAAAACAAGCACTTCACAAAAGTCTTGGGTGTCATAGGGCACTACACTGATTGTCATTTTCTGAATACCTGCTATGTTTTAATCCTTGCATGGTTAGCTGCACGGTTACACAGGCACGTACCCTCAGGAAACTGAGAACTGAGGACAAAGAGGCTAACTCGCTTCCAAAGGTCACACACCCAAAGCCCAAGACTGACTGCATAGCCCGTGTCCCTTCTCCTGCCCATCTCTGACTCTGGGGTGATGCTGAAGATGACCAGTATGGGGTACAGCATGAGGAAGGCCTGGCTTTCCACCTCTTCACCTGCTATGTCACAGCCACCTATTAAAACCACCTCGATGCCAGGCAAAAGACCTGACAACAGTGTGACAGGCAGATGACAAAGGCAGGTGGATGACAGAACAATTTATGGTGATCTTCATTTTAAGAGAAGGAAGTAAGCCCCAACCCCTCATCCTAGGGCAAGTATTCTGGCAAAGTCTCAGCCTGGCTACCTGTGTTTCCAGCTCTGCCAGGTCCACCCAAGACCCCTGGGTACTAGTCCAGGGCAGCGTTTCTGAATCTCAGCGCGACCAACATTTTGGGCTGGATAATTCTGGTGGGGGCTGTCCCAAGCATTGTAGGAGATTTGGCAGCATCCCTAGCCTCTACCCATGAGATGCCACTAGCACTTGCCCCTGCTGTGACAACCACAAATGTCTGTAGACATTGCCAAATGTGCCCTGGGCACAAGGTTGCACCAGGTTGACAACCACTGGCCCAGGGCTTGGAGACCTGCTGCAGAGGGGCTGCCAATACGCAGAGCCTATAAAGGGCCAGGTGAGGGCACTGACCACACAACCCAAAGAGGCCTCTGGACCAGAAGGGGGCTCCAGGAGCCGTGTCTCTGACCACTGCCAGCCCTTCGCCTGAGTGCCATTTCTCTGGGTGAACTCCCCACAGCCCCCTGCCCCAAGCCTGGGGAAATAGGATGAAAGTCAGTGGCATGGACCCTTCCAGTTTCCTGGGTGTTTTGCAGTTGGGTGCTTGTGTTTTGGAATTTATGACAAACAGGCCACCCTGGGCTGGAGTTTTCCTTCCTCCTCAGGTACAGGGAGGACAGGGAGCTGCAGAGTGGAATAAATCAACCAGATGGCAAAGCACTGAGTTCTGCTACCCTTTGCCCCCACGGAACCACCTGCTCAGACCTCTGAGCGGCATGCACTTCCCCGAAGCACTCATCCTGCATCCTACGGCTGCAGACGAGAATGATCTCATCACAAGAACAGACCCCAGGAGCACACTTTCCAGATCACTCCAGAAGACACTTCTTGAAAGGTCTGTAATCTGATTTCTCATGAATTCAGGATACCTTGCTCTCCCAGACTGTGCTGGCCTTCCTGAGTGCAGCTGGAAGGCAGGCCCCCATGGAGTATAGCCAGAACCGTGTGCCCGGCCCCCACCCCAGTGAGGCCACACCTGGGGCCCTCTGGGAATGAGGCTGGCCTGACACCCCGAGGCAGGTGGTGTCCGGCCTTCGTGTGGCAGGGTCTGCTGGGGATTGGGTCCCAGGAGGCTACCTGGGCTCATCTGCTGAACCGGGCCCTTCAGTAGCCCTCAACTCTGCTTGCACAAACAAAATGTCCCCTCCTCCATACCTGGTCCTCACCTCTTCCACCTCCAGATAGATACCTCAGGATTTTTTTCTTAATTCAATTTTGAAAAGTCACACCTGAGTCTTAAACCTACTTGGCTTCAGCAAGAACCTCTCTCCTCTTCCCCCTTGCTCTCAGCATGTCATCTTCAGGCCAGCAGCCGCAGTGCACAACCTCAGGCCCTGCACAGACCGTGGAGTCAGCCTGCCTTTCAACAAGAGCCCCGGGCGACCGGTGCACAGCAATGTCTGAGCAGCGCTGCCTTCCCCCAGAAGCGGAGAATATTCGCCCTCCCCGAGGTCCTGATCCCAGTGACGATGCCCTGCAGGACCCCCTGTCCCTCCTCCTGCAAGCCTATAGTCTATGCTAATGGTGAGTGTCTAGGGAAGAAGACGCCTCCACCGCCCTCACCGGCCTGTTCCCAGCCACCGGCAGCCAGGGGGTCTTCCTCCCGCCTGGCCCCGTCGCTCTCCTGCGACCGCACCGAATTGCGCCCTCTCCACCCCCAGCACATCACTCTTTTAATAACACTTCATTTGCTTAAAGATAGTGAGTTGCAAGCTGTTTATGGCTCATTTCTGATTGTTTTCAGAGAAGAAACCTGAGCCCCTTAACCGTAGGGGCAGCAGGTGTCCTGGCCCCTGGCACACAGTGGGGCGCACAGCCGGACACAGGACGCCAGTCAGCTAGCAGCGGGAAGGTGAGAAGAGAGCTCAAGGCCTCACCACCCACACGCGGTCCTGGAGCCTCTGCCTTGAGAGCAGAGGCCTGGAAATCTCCAGAAAAAATGGCTCATGCTGGGCCTGTCACTACGATACACAGACTGCGTTTTGTTGTGTGGTGAAGCCAAGAAGCCAAGAGGAGCTCAGGGAGGGATGGAGGATGCGCCCCCGCCAAGCGGGCAGAAGCGTGCCCTGCAGCCCCATCCTGCCCCTGGGCTCGGTGGCCGCAGGTGGAGTTCCTGGAGGACGGGTGGCTCAGCAGCCCTGCAGTCCCCGGGCCACACACCTGGGAGCTTGCTCTGAGCCTTGCCAACTCCGAACGATTCCCAGCCACAGAACAAGAGGCAGGAACCCTGCTCTTTATAATAATGTAGATATCTCTGGAATACTCCCACCTGAGAGAGCTGGGAAGATCAGCAGGAAATGTGAATTGTCTTCTTCCACTGCTCAGGTGGGTTCCTCCTGGGCCTGTCTCAAGCAGATCTTCTACCTTCGTGATGTTCTCAGGAGTTCCTCTCTGTGTAACCTGCCCTGTGAGCCCTGCCAAAGTTTCAAGGACCAGCTCAAATTCAGACTCACCTAGGTCACCTTCCCAGGCTCCCCTGTGAGAATTAATTAAACTTTCCCTTTCCCTGGGCACTTCATTTGTGACTCTGGTATGGCCCTTTGCATGGTTCTAGCTTCTAGTCGCATTATTTGTGATGGAGTCAGTATTGCGCCTCTGGAGTCCGCCAGACAGACGCAGGTAAAATATTTAACCCCTCTGAGACTCAGGTTACTCGCCTGCCCAGTGGGTATAATAGTAACAGGGACTGTTTCCTAAGAGCGACGGGGAGGAAATGAGGGGTGCATGCCAGGTGTTGTGCACTGCCCGGCACGGAATGTGAGCTCACTCAGCATCTGGGACCATGTGGCCACGCTGTCACTGCTGATGGTGATCATGATGGCAACAAGCCACTGGCCATGAGACTGAGCAACCGGAGGGACAGAGCCGTTTCAAAATCACCTTCGACCCCTACGGTGTCTAGTCAAGTGCCTTTCCCATAGGAACTGACGACATCTTGCGTTGAGGATTAAATGAGATAATAAGGTAAATGAAAGCAATTAGCACCATGCCTCTCACAAAGGAGCCCAAGAGATTTTTAATATCCTTTTCCTAAAAAAAAAATAGTTTGTCGTACTGAAGTTTTGATACCTTGAATTAAAGCCACTAGTAAGAAGGGCTTGAAGGTTAGGGGTTGGGCACCCCAGATTTCTAAAGAAACTGTAACTTTGTAACTATAAACAATTAATTAATTTACTGAGGCCGTGTCAGCTGTGTGTTTTCACAATGGATTCAAATCAAGACTTCCACGTCCTGGTCTTGCCCTCAACTGCGTGAAGAAATGCCGAGAAAGATAAATGATGAATCCAACAGGCGGCAGGGACGGTTGGAACGGAGGGAACGGCGGCGGTGGTCTGAAAGGGCTTAGAGGATGCACGTGAACAGAGGGACTCAGGAAGGGCCCAGCCTGACCCCAGAGAAGGGGCTCTCAGGGGTCTGGAGGAATCAGGTCATTTCAGGGACCTCAGGGACTGGGCGTGGGGGAGAAACCGATGCCTTCCCTCAACACAACCCTCCCCAGGTTGGGCGATCCATCATGCCTAGAGGTGGAAAGCCACGCTGTTTCTGCTCTACGCGGTGCGGAGAGCTGAGCTGAAACGAAAGCGGCGGATGACTGGGTGAGCCAGCACACAGTGCCCACACAGCCAGCTCCACAATCCGTCCCTGCCGCTCTCTCCCTCCAGACAAACATTCCGAGCTGTGGGACTTGCTGTCAATAAAAATAAACAATTTCATGGCAGCGTAAGAGGAGAGCGTGGCTGGCAGACAGGGGAACGAGAGCTGGGCGGGGAGGCAGCTGTGCTCTCTCTCCTCCCCAGGGGCTCACCGCCGGCCGTCTCCCGCCACTGCCAACAGCCAGCTCGGAGGCGTGCCACTGTGAACACAGTCCTCTGAGACAGGTATCTGCCACCTGCAGAGACCTTCAGGGAAGCCTGAGAGAGGAAGGATGCTCCTTGAAATCCACACCTCCCGGGTCTAAGTTCTGGACCCGTGGGGTTGCGTATGACCCTGGACAGGTCACTGCGTTCTCCGGGTCGCAGTTTCCAAATGTGGAATGGAACGTGGGGAGAGGCCCGGAAGAAGGAGGTGACAGCTCTGGGGTAAACACCAGGTAACCACTCAGGCGACTGCCATTGCCTCGGTAGCCCCAGGGGTTTTCCGCATTACACCTGCGGCATACGTTGACGGGACACTCACTAAACCCATCTTACATTCCTGGCACACAACTAAACCGCATCTCCCAGCCCCCTCGCATCTAGACGTGATCTGTGGTCGTTCCCGCCAATGGGATATGAGCAGAAGCCACGTGTGTCGCCCCTCGGCTGAGGCAGTTAAGAGTGGGTGTTTTCTCCACTCTTCTGCCACGAGATGGGCCCCCCACTCCTGCACCCCTGGGTGAGCCCCCAGGCCCATATTGGGTCGCAATGAGAGTGGGACATGAACATTTTTTGTGTTAAGGCACTGAGATTTCAAGGGTTACCTATCATAGCAGCTGGGATTACTTACCCAGACTGGTTACAGGCCAAGCCCTCCACTCTAGGAAGGATAAATAAATGGCACTAGGTGACAGTGCTTCAGATGTTTGGCGAAAATATTACTGAGACATGAGCTAGGACACCTGGCTTCTAGTTCAGGCTCTAGAACGATGAAGCTGTTGATTTTGGTGAGTCACTTTCTCTTTCTAGCCGCCACCATCCCCCACTGCTCTAGGAAGCCTATGAGGCGGGGCAAACGGGGCTCAGCTCGCTGACCCACCCACCTGTCGCTGAAATGTGGGCTGATGATGTGTCCCAGGTCTGAAGGGCGGACCTGCTAGACAACACTGCTCACATTACTGGAGACGGTCCTCCACAGCCCCCGCTTTGTGGAATGGGGGAGAATGGCAGGGATATGGTAAACCCCAAGTACTCAGTAGTTGCTCAGCCAATGTCTGCCGAGCAATTGCTCATAGATGGCCAAGGCAATGGATGAAATGACAGTGAAATTTCTCATGGCTCCTCACCACCCCTCCCAAGTACCCTCTGCCTGGCTGCCATATGTATGGCACGATGCCAGGCTGCACCAACCACATCACAGCCTGGATTACTGGCCTCTCCTGCAGCTGCGTAGTGCACGGCTGGTGCAGCATTAGGTGGTGGCCTTGGCTCCTCCGTGTCCTCGAAGAACATACCAAGCACTAGCACACCTCCTTGCTTTGTCTGTGTGGCCCCCACTGCCTACAATAACTTCTCCCTCTTGTCCAGCTGCGGAACTCTAGTGTTCTTTCAAGGCCTGTTGCAACATTTCCTTCTCTGGGAACCCTTCACTGATTGTCACTCCTTGCAGAATTAATTGTTCATCCCTCCTTGATAGTATCAGTCACTTTGCCCCTTGGTTAGTCACTTACATGTCCATCTCCCCCACTGGACTGTGGGTTTCTCAAGCACCATGACTTTGTCTTTGTCTCTTTGAATTCCCAGCACCCCAACAGTGCCAGGGTTATGATAAATTTTCAATGAATACTTGGAAATTGAATGAACCAAGTTTTCTTTTTCTTGCTGCCCTGCGTCATATAGGGATAGAGACACCAATACGTGTTTTTGAAAAAAAAAAAAAAATCACAAAATTTAAAAATCTAAAAGTGCTCATAATGTCCCCCGCCCAGAAGTAAGCATCTTAATTATTGAGTGATGAAAAGGTGGCTGCTGATACTGGTACTTTGAGATGAGAGCAGCAGTCGGCTGCTTTTCTTGAACAAATACAGGATCGAAGCAGGTAATACGTTACCTAGCCCACCTAAAAGAGGCCTCATCATGAAATTAAGTCAGGTGGTGAAACTTCCTAGGGTCTGAAATCACGGGCCCCCATTGCAGAGGGCCACGCTGAGATGGGGTCTCTATAGTTCCCCACGGACACATAACAGTCCTCCCAGGGAGGCTGCATCTCGGCAGGCTGGCAGGTGTGACCACCTTCTGAATTATTTCCATGGAGTTGCTCATCCCCAGGGACCCAGAGAGTGAATTTGAGGGCCAGTAATAGAAGATGAAATGCACGTGAGTGGAGGGGAAAGGACAGTTAGCTTAGGCTTCCATCAAGGTGCTGGCGGTGAGGTCCATGGCAGGAGAAGCAAATTCCCAGGTGTGGTGAGGACGGGAGCGGGTGCGATGGAGGCCATGCATAGGCCGAGCAGGCAAACAGTGCCAAAGAGCATCCAAAAGTGGCCCCCCCACCCAGAAGGAGCCAGGGCAGCTGCTGAAACGACTGGAGCAGGGGAAGAACGCCCTGCCCTCTCGCTGATCCCAGGGCATGCTGTGTTGCAGCCGCAGTCACTGGAGAAAGCGGCTTCCAAGGGAGGGCTAAGTGACGATGGGTGGTGTATGGACAGAGCTCTCATAGTTTACATATCACGTCTACACACTTTTGTCCCCGGTCAATCACTCATTTATGCCTGCTCAGCCTCGCTGCCACCTCGGCCATTACTGAGACGCTGAGTTTTCCGATGTTTCTGGGAGGCTCAACTGCACCTCTCCCCTACCAATCCGCAAAGTCAGTGGGTGGATGAGGTAGGCTGACGTAGAGATCCTCTGGTCTGGCGGACTGATAACCATGTCGACAACAGTCAAGAACTTCTTTTCTAGAAATGCTTCGTGAATCTCACCTTGAGACACAAACTGCGCTAATCAGGCCAGCCTCATTCCCACGACACCAAGTGTGATCCCTGCAGAGCCCCTGGGTCTTGCCTGCTCTTAAAGGAAGAGGCTCACTGCAGCATGGGCAATTGCACAACCGCATGCCAGCTGACTCATACCGTCACTTGACTGCCTCTTCCAGTAGACTCTGAGCTCCCTGGGATGGGCAGTGTCTCGTTATCTTGGTTTCCCCAGAGCCTGCACAGAGCCTGCCCAGTAAGGAAAGTAACCCAGCCCCAAAAGAGGTCTGGTTCTATCCTTGGCTTCCGGGAGGTCATCTCTAAGCCCTTGGAATATCATGGCTGATAGGAGTGTCTTTGTTTGCTTGAGGACCTGGGGCCAGGCGGAGAGTAACAACATGGCTTATGGTGTGGGTTTGAGCCACAGCTACACTGTGATGTTAAGAGGGGCACCAGCTTGCCCTTCCCTGGGTAATCGAGTGTGCCTGGGTGAGGGAGCTCCAGTAAAACTCTGACACCAAGGCCCGAGTGAGTTTCCCTGTCTGGCATTACTCCCTGTATAGGGAAAGTAGTGCTGTCCTGGCTCCATGGGGAGAGAACGACTGGAAGCTCCACATTTGGAACTTTTCCTGGACTCCACCCCCATGCGCTTCTTCCCTTGGCTGGTTTCAAAAATCTGCTTCCTTTCCCTGTAACAAACCACAACCAGGAGCGTAAAGCTTTCGGCAAGTTCTGTGAGTCATTTTAGCAAGTGACTGCACCTAAGGGTGGTCTCAGACCCCTGAGCCTGTAGTCGGTGTCAGAAGTCAGGGTGGTCCTGTGTGGGCTGTGCCCCTCCAGTGTTGCAGAGTCTCCATATGATCAGAGACAACAAAGCTCCGTCCACTGAGCTTCCCTTCCCTGAGCAAGCTTATGGGAAGTCTCTCTCAACCTTGGGGAGCTGGACAATAGCTGCTCTGGGTGCTCAGGATACTTCTGCTGGCTTTCAGCCCCCTGATACTTATCAGGGTCTCTCCTTGAGAGGAGACGCCTGGTCACAGAGCACAGTTTCCCTAGAAGTTTCTAAATCTGGTTTGTAATTGTGAAGCATTCGAAGGTGGACGTCTCATCTTCAGGCCTGTCCCCAGTCGTCCTAAGCTTGGAGATCACAATGACAGCATTCTCGGAAGCCTTGACCCCAATGCAGAGCTTGTAGGCATCAGAATCCTCCGTCCTGTTCCAAAGTACTGTAGTGCACCTCTCACGGGAGGGGTAAGAGTATTAATGATAACTGCAATCATAGTGGTAGCAGCTAAAATTGACTGAACACTTTCTATATGCCAGGAACAATTCCGAGTCCTCTCCATCAATTATCTTACTCAATCTTCACACCTCTATGCAGTGGGCATGTTTCATTCTTGTTCTACTGGTGAGAAAACGGAGTGGCTGAGAGATCAGCAACTCACTGAAGGTCACAGCACAGGTCAGTGGCAGAACTAAGATCGCAGCCAAGGCACTTCGACTCCAGGGCCATGCTCTTAACACCACACTTGTCCAAGCACTAGACTCCAGGGTGCCTGGTGTCCCTTCTGGATGGGTCTGTCTGAACTGTCTCTGCCACACTGCAAGCCTCTTGAGGACAGGGAGGAGCTTGTGCCCATTCAGATACAGCTAATTCGGGGCTTATCTCATAGGCACTGAGCGAAGTAAGCTCTGCTGTCCACGACAACTGATTAATCCTCCAACAACACCATGTGGTGTTCGCTCCATCACATAGACTGAGGAAGCTGAGTCTTCTTTGAAAATATAAACCCCAAATGTTCTAGATCTTCTCAAATCAAATAATACGTGTTTATTTAGTGCCTTTGATATATTAGGTTGAACACTAAAATATTGCCAATATCTGCAATTTCATGTGCCAGGCTAAGTACAGTTGGCAAGGGCTGATGAACAGGAGAAATAAGCAATGTTTGGATCAATGAGTGACCGATCACTGTCAACATTAGGGACACCCTGGTGTTTAGCACCTGCATATTATCCCTTTGAAACTGCCGATGGCTCCTGAGGCTTCCACGGTCAACAGAGCTCACCTTGTGAGCATGTAACGTTCCAAGGAAGGGTTAAAATAAGACGAGTGCTAATGTCTAAGAGTCCAAGAAAATTGGCACAGCGTATGATTTATGGAAACTCTTGTGACACAAAGACCCTTTTCAGCTCTGCCTTTCGATATCTGGGCGATCTTTAGCAAGTGACTTAACCTCTCTGAGCTTCAGATTAAAAACAAAAACAAAAACACGGAATGCTACTTTGCTCCCAGGACAGTTGTAAGAGATATTGACATCGAGTGTGTGAAGGATTTTGTAAGGTATAAAGTGTTGCACAAACATCCAATGTCTTAAGTCCTCTCTGCTGAACAATTGCAGGGCATGTCATTACTCACAGGCAGTCACTCCCGATGTTCCATCAGCATTTGTCCACCTGACCCAGTTTTTGATGGTAACTTTTCAGGAAAGCCTTCCGTTCAGTACCACATCACCTGGTCATGCGTCCAGCACGCCTGGTGTCCTGCTGCGCGCGTGCCGAGCAGGGCTCAGGGCAGCCCGGAGGTATCGCAGGGAGTGAACCCAGAGCTCGGGTCTGCAGCCTTCGCTTCCTCCTCCCCAACCCTGGCGCTGGGAGAAGGGAAGGGGGTGGGAACACAGACACCCGCACCCGTCCTCCCTGGCCTCAGTCCTGGGGAGAGAGAAGTGAAGAACCAGCCCAGTCTCCAGGAGCCAAAGGAACAGCTTGCACTGCCTAAGCAGGCTGGTGCCAGGAGGGGATCTGAGTCACTCTCTGACAGCAGCGAGGGCGCAGTGCCAGCCCATCCACGGGGCCTCCTGCCCCTCCCTCTGGGGCACTGCGCTGGGGCTTGATGACTGACACCATGGTGGGGAAATACAGCTCCCAAGCAGAGGGCTCTAGCCCAGCCTTTAGGCCACCTGGCACTCGGGGGCTCATGGGGAAAAGACCTCCTTTTCTTAGGTCATCGCCTGGTGATGCAGGGGCCGCTCGCTGCCCTCTCATCCTCCACCTGCACGCTGCTGCCAAATGGCCCCACGCCTCCCCGCTCGCTCATCTGCGGGGTGGAGGTCACACTGCCTAGCCCGGTGTTCACAGCCCCTGTAAATGAGCTCAGACCCGCCTTCCCAGCTGCACTGCCCACTGCTCCCTTCAGACAGTCGCCGTGTGCCAGCCAACCCGACTCGCTCCCCAGCTCCCACCCCCCCGCAAATGCATGCACACACCCCTGGTGTATTTCCCGTGGCCCATTTTGCTCATGTTTCCCCTTTGCTTTGAAGTCGTGCCCACACTTGAAGCCCTAGCTCGTACGCTATCTTCACCAAAAGCTTCCTTCCCTGACTGTCGCTCAACCAGTGTTGATAAAGCACCCACTGTGTGCCAGGTGCTATTCTGGATGCTGGGGGACAAGGGGGCATATGGAGACTGGTCCTTGCTCTTATGGGATTCCCATTCCAGTGGGAAGTCAGACCACAAACACGCACAAAGAGACAGGATGCGGTCAGAGATAAGTAACATAGAGCTGCCCCGGGTGACGTGCTCGAGAGTGGAGGCCCAGGATGACAGCCTCTGTGGCCAGGTGATGCCTGAGTTGAGACCTGGAGGGCAAGGCGTCAGTCGCACCAGGACGGGTGCAGTCTTGGGAGCGGAGGAGCAGCCCAGCGGCTCACGTGACTTCCACGAAGGGAGAAGGGCAGTCCCTAGGCCTTGCGAGCTGGGCTCCGGCTTGATGAGGGTGACCACCGCCTGGGGTCCCCAGTTTCTCTATTTGCAAAATGAAAGGAATTCCACAAAAGGTCTCCAGCCTGGCCCTTGACCTTGGCCGGCCTGTAGGTGCCCTTGGCCCAGGGGAGATGGGTGCCTGTCTCCTGCCTATTCTGGTCTTGGCCACAGCTCCACAGTCTTGCTCAGTACTTGCTGGGCCTGAGCAGCCACCTGAGGCAGGCACTGTCCGCCATTTTCCTGAAGACGCCTGAGTAGAGAGTCCCCCTTAGCTGCAGCAGCCGTGAGGTGCTGGAGGAAGCCGTCCTCACTCAGACTGTCAAGGACAGTAGGGCACTCTGCCTCCCCACGCTGTCTGGGACCCTGGAGGTGTGATCTTGCCTGGAGGCAGAGGGCACGGTGAACCACCTATTTCTCAGCAATTTCCAAGGTTTGGTAGATGCCACTGCTGCCCCTCAGAAGGCTCTCTGGTGTTTCTTCTAAGCCACCACAATCCTGAGTGATGGGTCCCCAGCCCATGAAGAGAGCCACACTAAGGCACACAAGCATGGGAGAACAGGGTGCCACCACCGCACCAAGACGCTTTGGGGCACAGACGGCATTCATCGGGGAGAGGCACGCCAGCCCTCAGCCTTCCTCCCCCCACCCAAGGGCAGACTGGGAAGAGCCAGAGCCTCTGTTCTGGGAATTTGTGTCTGGTGCCCACACTAAATTTCAAATCTCTGCAGAGGGAAGGACAGCTCCTTTCAGTGGTCAGGGCTCAGAATGCAGACATTCACCCTGCTGACCTTGAACATGCCACTTGACTGCCGAGCCTCAGCTGAGCCGTTTGTGAAATGGGCAGGATATCCCAGTCCAGTCCACTTTCCCAGAATATAGTTATGAATATAATTTCACTGTTAAATATTAGAAATTGCCAGTTACCATCTATTGGTCAAATCATAATAGTTCTTGGGCTAAATCAGGCAACAAAAGACCATTGTTGAATGAAAACTGAAAACATAACACATCCGTGGGGCTCCTGCTTTTCAGAGGATTGTGTGTCATAAGAGTGGGAAAGGTATGAGACACACAGGGGTTCTGATTCCAGCTCTGTTCCTTACCTGTGGGGCCTTTTGAGCATCAGCCTTCTTATTAGTGTGATGCTGATATTAATGTCCAGCTCACCGGCATGTCGAGCCAGCAAGGGGACCAGAACATGGGCCCTGTGAGCTTTAGTTCTCAGCATCATTATTTAACTCAGCTAAGCCTCGCCACTGACTGAGGCAAATAGAGCTGGGTGAATACCCCAAGTTGCCTAAATATTTTCCAGCTTACCTGATAATAAAACTCTATCTGGAGCCAGGCGTGATGGCTCGAGCCTGTAGTCCTAGGTACTTAGGAGGCTGAGGCAGGAGGATCACTTGAGCCCAGGGGTTTGAGACCAGCCTGGGCAACATAGCAAGATCCTATCTTTAAAAAACAAAACAAAACAAAGAAACAAACAAAACTCTACTTGGAACCCAGCATTTATTTGGAAAAACTCAGGTTCCTTTTCCTATACTCTCACTCATCCTCCCAGCTCTGAGAAGGCAGAGGAAAGGGTTTCTAAGACATGGCACAGAGAGGCCAGGGGACCTCATCAAGGTCCCAGAACAAGCTGAGGCAGCAGTGGGAGAACCCCAGTTTCCTGAATCTGACCACCGTGTAGTGCAATGCTCCAAACAGAGAGGCAGCGCTCAGGCTGAGAAGGGCCCCCACCCAGCCCCGAGCTGAACTGACTGCTGGCAGCTGCTTTCTCCAGGAGCAGGACGGCAGGGTCTGGGAGCTCACAGCACAGAGGCTGTTTCCGGAGCTGGCGCTGCAGGCTTCGGCCTCCTTGCCAGCCCTGCGGCACGGCTGCTGCCATCCCGGAGAGGCAATGCGGGTGGTTACGAAAGCAAACGCTTCTGGATTTCAAAGTCTCTCAGTTCTGAATCCACGACCTTCGATGCACTTTAAATACTGCTCTCCATTTCACAGGAGCCTTTATGTAAGTGGGTGGAGGGGCCTGTGCCTGCCAGTCCGCCAGTCTGTGTGCCTCGCCTCCAAGAGCCTCTGGGAAAGGTCACCTTGCCGCAGACGCCTTCAATGGCTGACTCTCGCTATGCGCCAGCGGCTCCTTCATCTTTTCTTGTATATTTCATCCATTTTGCTCTTAATGGCTTCTGCGCTTCTTCATCCTCTTAGCTCAGCCTCCACCTGCTGGATACCCGGGCTGCATAAAGGTGCAGACCGAGGGGTGACTAATCAGTACTCAGCGGGTGGGAGACGAAAGGGCCAGAGAAGGAGAGGTCAGAGAGTGGGAGGAGAACCAGGAGTAGGCTCCCCACCAAAATTAGGGGCAGAGGCTCAAAAGGAAGGGCTCCCTCCAGCTCAGTTCAACTGAGTTCAACAACCATGGTTTTAAGTCTATTTCTTCCTGTAATGTTCTAGGCCAGCACTTCTGATAGAAATATAATGGGAGCCACACATGTAATTTAAAATGTTCTAATAGTCACATGAAAAAGGGAAAAAGCTACAAGTAAAATTTATTTTAATAATATATTTTAAGTAATCTAGTATACCCAAAATATTATTTTAATGTGTAACCCATATAAAATTATTAATGAGATACCTTACATGTGTATGCTAAATCTTTGAAATTCATGTATATTTCACACTAACAGAAAAGCCACGTGCCAAACGTCCAATGGCTCCTTGTGGTTAGTGGCCACCACACTGAGCAGCCCTAGGTCCTGCATTCTAGGAACTGGGGATCCAACATGAGTGAGGTGTGGCCCCTGCCTTGGAGAAGCACAGGGCAGCCACACAGACAACTGCAACCGGAAGAGTGGGCTAAGGTGCCCCCGGAAGCTCCAGGACACACATGAGGGGCAACACATTTAGCCCAACCTGGAGGAGGCTCAGGAAATCTCCTGGGTCAATCACATCAGAAGATCAGAAAGGCCGGGAAAGGATTACTGAAAGCAGGCCACGGCACGTGGCGATCAGGAGGCCAGGCCAGACCCTGCCGGGGGGCGAGGCCGTCGCCAGATTGCACAGGACTAAGAAGCAATGAGCAGGGAGACGGTGCAAGCAGATGGCTGTGACATGAAAAAAAAAGAAAAAAGAAGGCTGCATGACCAAAAGAAAAAGATAAGGCAGTAATTTGCAAGAACAGTGACAGCTATAACCGTGACCATTTAGTACCTACTGGGTGCTTCGCTAAGAGCAGGTTTTCCACTCTGAATTGAGAAGGGGGAACTGAGTACATATGTTTATAAGGAAGGGAGAAGGGCCCAGCCGAGCAGGAAAATGTGGAAAACGCATGTGAGAGAGAATCTGATGGAGAAATACGACAGAGGAGCCCCGAAGGAAGGTCAAGAGTTCCCATGGGGGAGCAGGCCTCCGGCTGCGTGGGCAGGAGTAGGGACACCTGTTCACTCAGGAGGGCAGGGAAGGGAGGCCGGAATGCAGAGACCCTTCGAGGTGGGACAGGAGGAAAGCTGTTGCTAGAGCCTGACCACTCCACTCCCCTGCCCAAAATCTTCCACGACTCCTGATGACAGGACAAAAACCCCAAACTCCTTAACCTGGCGTGTCCGATTGTCCATGGCCAGTCCTAGCTCCCCAGCCCACTCTCCACACACCACCCCGAGACCCCAGGCACTCGGGGCTACAACCCCTTCCCCGCCTCTTCCACCTCTCGTTCCCTCACGTGTTTTCTTCCCTTAAAACTCACCTCTGTCTACTCTCCCCTGAACCGCATTACCCAGCAAAATCCAAAGACTCGTAAAAATATTGCCTCGCTTAGAAAGTCCACTTTGGTCCTCCCCTGGAGGAACAGTCTCTGATTCTCCTTGCCGCCGCACGCCTCCACCCTAGCAACCACCATCTCGCGCCTGGAGCCAGGGTCCCCCAGACACAGGAACGACCTGAGGGCATGCAACCTCCATGAGGACAGGGACATCACTGTAAACTCACGTTGGGTTTGCAGTTCTAAAGTCGGCACACAGCGAGTGTTTGACAAATATTTCTTGGATGGACGGATGGATGAATGGACATCCTCTATGCAATCAGCCCAAATACTTAAATCCTCAAAAGCAAGGATCACATCATAAAATTCTTTTGAATTCCTCAGCACGTGGTATGGGCCCCTACCCATAAGAACATTTAAATAATGCTATTGACTGAGTAAGCGTTGACAATAATAATAACTTATATTTGCATGTTACCTTTCTTCTAAGGAGAAGATCACACACTTTAGAACAGAGACTGCAAGTTGATGGCCTGAAAAATTTTGAATCTGAGAGCCTTTATACAGGTTCTGCACCCTCCACTTCTCCTCACCGTTGGCCTACACCTCGATAACACATCTCCAGTAGCACTACCTATCTGGTCCCTGAAGGTGTATAAATATTTAGAAACCAGTGTCTCTCCATCTGTAGTGGGGAAACAGAAGCATGCGGGGGGCTTGTTCTAACCTAACAGAGTTCCTGCAAAAAGTGAAGCCCACGCCCAGGTCTCCCTTCCTTTAGCACTGCAAAAATGCTCTGTGGGACCCGGCTACGGGTCAATATTTTCCAAAGTTTTAACAAACCTGACTTTCCTGACCAGCCTCCCCTTACACAGTCTAAGATGCGTACAGATTCTCAGTATCTGGTAAATTCCAATAACCTCTGGCAGCCTTTCCCAACGAGGAGATGCCTTTATAGAACAAATGGCAGCTTTCCCAAATAGGCACCTACTGTTTACTTTCACATACTCAGAGAGGATAGGGGGCTCCATATGTCCATATAAATTACTTTGAGAGTTCTGAATAACTTTGTGATTTTGCCTGCAGAGCAGCCTGAACCTTCAGTAATAAAAATCCTGACCCTGTCTAGCTAAATCAAATACCTCCCCACCCTCCACTACCAGGCAGCACCATCCTGCATCTCCCACCCCTTCCATGTCTTTGATTTGAACAGAGACGTTCACATCCCACTTACGCCCTGATTCTCCTGCCTGTCTATGGGGCATCAGTATTCTTCCCTATGCTGACCAGGTGTTCTTAAGGAAATGCCCATCACTCACACACACTGCCTTTAGGAAATACAGAAAAACCACAGCACAACCAGCATAAACTCTCAGATGTGGCCTGATGAATAACTGTGATGCCCCAATCAAAGACTCCAACTAAACTCCAAGTAGGAAAATTTCCATTTACCAAAGGTTCTGGAGAATCCAAGAATGGTTAAGCAAAATGCAAAGGTTTAGAAAAGGAAACACTTGCAAAAGAGACATTGCAGGCTGCTAAAAAGCAGCTCTTCAGGTCTGGAGGTAGCTGGTGGGCTCACTAGGACCGTACTCCCCAGGGTAGAGGGCGCTTAGGGGACCACTCACAGCGCTCCTGAGGACAAGTCTTTGGAAGACATGAGCTTTGGTGATCGAGGACTCAATTTATAAATATTTTCTTGAGGGCATATCATGGAATGTGCTAGGTTCTGTAGAGGGTGCAGTGATGACTACACTGTGATTCTCCCACTCATGGAGCTTACCATTAGGTAAAGAAGCTAGGACATGGAGGCATATACCCATAATCCAAGGCACTGTAAGGCAGGAAAACTACAAACTAACTGCAGAGGCAGAAACAGGTTTCATTTCATAAGGTTGCGATTATGATCACTGGAATTAAATAATCTTTTCCAAGAAGGTTAGGAGAGAAAGAGTGAGGGGCAAACTTTGGGGACAAGACTCAGGCTGAAAAATGATCTGATGTAAATTCAATGCATAAGTAAATTTTAAAATTGTCTTTTTAGCAACCAAGAAAAGGGAAATGCATGCATCCAGGAAGTAATTAATATTGAACTGAGGTGCACATTGACCCAGGGCAAGGTGACAAAACACCCAGAAGTGTGCAGATGAATAAGCGAGAGTGAAATATCTTCAGGTACAGGAGAGCTGGCCGGAAGACTCCTGGATTTCTAATATTGTTTATCTGGATTTAAATGTGAGTGCAAATCATACCAATTAGAGTTCTAGAGAATGAGCCCAAAATTGACCTGCTTTCTCTTTTATTAGCCTTCCTTCAAGGAGCTCAAGGTACTTCACGTTTTTATCTTTGAATCTCCACGACCGAACCCAATGCTAGGAATACAGTAGGTGCTCAGTGCATGCCGAACGAATGGCTGGGTAGAGGCATAACCAATAAGCAATGGGAGAACATGTACCAGACCACAGAAAGTGGGTTCTGGTGGTCCCACCCACACTCATTAATTTTTATTTCACTTTTAGTCAAGGCATCTAATGTCTCAGAGCCCTAGTTTCCTCCTCTGCAACGGGGAGATGATCACAGAGACTTCCCAGGACTCTGGTGAGGATTAAATGAAGTGGGAAAATATTTTTAAAACTGGAAAGCACTGAACAAAATTTTTCTGAATTGATATTTACACAACGAGGGAACAGGCTTTGTTGGAGAAGCAGAGAGTCAGCCTCAAGCCACCCCTGCCCTCCTTGCCCTGTCTGATCAAATCCTTCCCTGGAAGGGAATGTGCCGTCATCATCCCTACGCCCTGTGCAGCACAGCGGTAACAAAATTCCTGAAGAAAATCAAACACCGGTGACGCTGGCATAGCCATTCCTGCCACAGGGAGCCAAGGAGGTCCTCAGTGTCTGCAGCTTGCAAGGAGGACACTCCATACCCCCGCTCTGCATTTCCTGCGCCCTTGAATTAAAATGTCTAGAGACGCGGGCTTTGTTCACACATGGAACAGCTGCAATTTATCAATCGCGTTCACACACACACAAAACACACACACACACACACACACACACACACACACACACACACACTAGAGCATGCACTGCCGACACCTGCCTGCTCCTGAAAAGATAACTGGGCCATGTGGTGACAATATAAACACATTGACTGCCACATTAGAAAAAAAAAATTTTGGCCAGGCGCGGTGGCTCACGCCTGTAATCCTAGCACTCTGGGAGGCCGAGGCGGGTGGATTGTTTGCCCTCAGGAGTTCGAGACCAGCCTGAGCAAGAGTGAGACCCCCGTCTCTACTAAAAAAATAGAAAGAAATTAGCTGGACAACTAAAAATATATATAGAAAAATTAGCCGGGCATGGTGGCGCATGCCTGTAGTCCCAGCTACTTGGGAGGCTGAGGCAGTAGGATCGCTTGAGCCCAAGAGTTTAAGGTTGCTGTGAGCTGATGCCACGGCACTCTAGCCTGGGCAACAGACTGACACTCCGTCTCAAAAAAAAAAAAAAAAAATTATTTTCCTTGGGGCCATGATGCTTTATTACAAAAATAGAATAAAAACTTTGAAAACAAAATGATCCTTTCTAATTTAATGAAAAATTTGTTATGTTTTACTGTTTTCTGTGCGTGAGTTATATGCAATTAAATTGTCAATGTTAATTGTAACAATAAGAACATCAGGAAGCAAGATTTTTATGAACCAACTGCAGGGTTTTGCCCAGGGGGCCGCCCAGCACGTGACATGTATGCTGCAGCGTGGCCGTGTGAGTTGCCTGCACACCACACGGCTCCCAGGTGAAGTGACCTGTGAGTTACATATGCTTCGCAGGGCCTGGGCTCAAAACTAGAGTGAGTTAACTATAACTCACATGGCAGTTAATGTGTTAATTAGACAATTGCTGCTGAAGAATGAATCTATCAAGCTCTCCACCTGCTTTTCCAGGATCCTCCGCACACAACAAATAGCTAACAGGGCTGACGGGTCAAAATGGTAGCTGTGGTTTCCTTCAGGGCAGCAATTCCGGAATAAACACTGGGGGTGCAGACAGAGACCTGGATGGACATCTGGGATGGAGCCTGGCCTCCAGACCCTTCTTTGCAAGGCGCTTACTGTCTGGAGCTTGTGCACGAAACTCTAAGCTCACCATTCAGGGCTCTCCGGCAGTTTTATTGAGGAAGAGGGTGACAGGGCGTGCACTCTGGCATTCAGGCTTGGCAGGCACAGGGGCCGGGTGCAAACCCCAGGTCTGCCTTGCACTAGTTGTGTGATCTTGAACTATTTAGTTTTCCTCTGAACTTCTTTCCACGATAAGAACATTATCATCTTTCCTATAGAACTATTGTGAGAAATAAATAAAATTATATACACATATATAATTTTATGTTAGCTATATTAGCTATTTTCCTTCTCTTTGCTTTCCTAAGTGCTGGCCATGCCAACCAACTCACTATCCTTAGAACAGTTACATTCTCACCACCATGCTTTGTTCCAATATACACCATCACCTGGAACCCCTCCCCTTTCCCACTCATCCAGTTAGACTCATCCTGTAAGGCTCAGCTCACACCCTCCGTCTCTGCAAGGTGCCCCAAGACCTCCCAGCTGAATTATGACTGCTCCTTTTCTGAAAGTCATAGCAACATCGCTAGTAATCTTTCCAGTGTGAGTGACAGAATCCCTTGTGGGCTGCAATCTTTTGTACATCTTGGTACTGCATTTCGGAGTGAGTTGCATAGCCCATTAATTCTTGGACCATGTCATAAGCCATTCTTTACAGAACTTAACACGCTGTGGGTGATCAAATCTCATTTTCTCCAGCAGTGGATAGCAGGAAAATCCCTCTGCCTGCCTTTCAAAAGCATGTAAAAAATAATCTTATCCGTGCTTATAGTGGTAGAAAAGTCACTTTTTAAAAAAATCTTTGAGTATCAATTCACTCTGAACTGAACAATATACTCATCTAGTCACCAAGTATTTATTGAGTCCTGCCATGGGGCAGAATCCATGCCTACCTCTGCAGTCATTTAAAATTACCACTCAGCTCATGAGCTGGTTTCTAAGTTACACCTGCATCAGAATCCCCCAAGGAGCTGATCCAAAATGCAGCTGCCGCCGCACATAACTGACCCAGTGCCTGCAGAAGAGAAGGAAAATCAGCAAGAGCTTTCAAGGTGCTTTCTATGAGGATGGGTAGAGAGAATAGGGATCGCTATGCCTGGAGAAGAGATGGCTATGGCGGTCCCGTCCAACACGTGCATGACCCCAGGTGTTTCCTGGGGAATTTGACAGTCACAGTTCTCATCGCTGGTGAGGGCCGTGCAGGGGGCACTGGGTGTGATGTGTAGCACAGGTGGGTTGGGTCGGTGTGCCACGGTCATTAAATGGAAGAGCCAGTTACAGAAAACTGAGAGAACTGTTTTCAATCCACAGGCTTCCATCTGAAGGTCACTGCAGGTCAAACCATGTATAGAGAAGGTGATGGATTTCCCTAGCTCCTTCCTCCCCTGACATTCAGGACATAAAGCTCTAAACTAGGAGCCGGTGTAAAGAACAGTTGACTTTTGCAGAAAATGGCTCTAAAGAAATTGAAGGTAAAAAATGAGTGCTATCGTGATGAAATGACCAGTGGACCCCTCGGCCACTCGTGATCTTGAGCAAGTAGGCTTTTTCACGTGAGGCAGCGTGGAGCCAGTGGGCTAGCACTTGGGTCCTGCTTTCTCTATCTACAAATGTACACTTTTGGCTGAATCCCTTAGCTCTTGGCCTTTCAGTTTTCTCATCTGTAAAATTACTGTAGTAACACCTTCCTGCTCATCTCACAGAACTGTTACAAAAGTCAAGTAAGAAAACATATATGCAAGCACTTTGTAATCGATAAATTTTTATAACAATCTATTTAATTCAGTGATAACTGTGATTCTTTGAGTATTCCATTCATACTGAATTTTTCAAGTTATTTCTTTAATTGGATGGAGATAATTAGGGCAGGATTCATGTTATATGAAAACTGTGTTTCTTTCTGAATCATCTTTTACTGTGCCAATTGATAGGGGAACTTTTTCCTGGCAGTAGTGTGGGGGGGTCCAGTATGCACACCAGAACCTTTAGGACTTGGCCCATGGATTTCCTTTCTCTGCCAGTCACTTACACAAATCAGAAAGGCAATGACCAGCCGAAGAGGAAGTCTCTGACAACAGCAAGGTGATTGAAAACATGCCCTCAGCTGACTGTGGCAGCCAGAGGCAGCTGGGTCACAGTGAAAAGGGTTGATAAAAGGTTAGAGAGTGGTCGAGTCCTCTGTGTCTCCTGACCAGGGATAAACCCGCAGACCTGTCCTCAGGGCCCTGGCAACGGGAATGAGCCCAGGACAAGAGGACAGGAACATGTGGAGCTGAGAGGGGATGTTTCCCAACAGTCTCGTTTCTCATTCTTGGAGTCATCCCTGACTTGTGGCCAGAAGTCTGGATTTCCTAAGGTATAAAATGAAACCAACCACCTACAATTTAGCCTCAAAGAAAACTGCCTTGAGGTCTTTATTATATTATGATTATCATTATTACCACTATTATCATTATTATGAACTGCGTTTTAAGCCTTTACTCTGTGCTGGGCCAAATAGTTTTGTACACATTATTGTATTCCATGTTCACAACACTTTGAGGTAGGTGCTCTTATAGTTCCTGTATTGTAGGTAGATAACTGAGGACCAGAGGGATTAAATAGCTGGTAGAGCCTTAATCAAAAGAGCCAGGACTCAAACTCAGGTCTTGAACTTCTCTGCATGTGTTGCCTGTTCTGCAAGAAGTGTTACGACAGCAAGGCTGCTTTTGCAATAGGGAGAATGAGCTTTTTCTCTCAAAAGAAATGAGCAATAACGTATATTTACATCTTAGTTTTTCCTTCAGCAGTGGGGAAATAGTGAGGAAAAGCAAGGTGCCCCCCACCGAAGTTGTCAGGTGTTGGGTGAAGGAGGGGCGTGCCGTACCATGGTGTGTACTGCTTTCCTAGTGGATGCTTTACAGCAGACATTGCAGGAAAGTCCTCTCGGATGCAGCTGAGAAAGCAAATAAATTAACCAAGTTTGGGGGGCTTGCTTTATTCTAGATTATTGTATTTTATACCATCTCTCCCAAAAAGGAATCTTTTAAGCGGTTCAATTCAATTAGGCAAAACAAACAGCAGCTTGTCACATCTGTGAAAGCTAAGACCTGCATTTTCAAGGGGTTTGCAATCACTGGGTGGTTCAGCCCCAAACCTCGCCAGTGGATTGTTAAATAAAACAGTCTCAAGAGGTGATACATCCTGTTCAGGCCTTACGCAGAAAGTCTACTACAGCCAAGAAAAAAAAAATCCGAAGTGCTGCTGCTGTAATTCATTTTCTTCTTCTACTTCTCTTTTATTGTATTTCCAGAGTTCCCCACACTTGTCCCACTGATCATTGCGATGACAGCGCTGGGCATCACTGCACCCCATTGGCAGTCTCTGGTCTCAGAGCAGAGGCCCCAGGTGGAGCAGGAGCGGAAAGCAAAGGCTCTGAGTCGAGCTACCAGGATCCAAATGCTCTACCGCTTCAGGCCGTGTGGTACTGGGAGGTAGCATAAGCCCTCTGAATGCCAGCCTTCTCAGCTGCAAAATGGGCACTTCGTAAGGTCGTGGTGAGGATTAAGAAAGAAAAGCTATGAGCAGCACATGAGCTGAAACGGCCACAGACTGGAGAAGTTGCGAGCGCGGAGAGACAGAATTAGAATTGGGGCTTTGCCACATACTAGCCATGACCACAGGCAAGGTATTCCATCTAAGCCTCAGTTTCCTCATCTGTAAAATGGAGCCACCAGCAGTACCCACAGTGCTAAATTGCCTCTCTGGAACAGCAGAAGGAGGAGTGGCTGAACTGAGGAGAGCCTGGAAGAAGGCCCTGAGCAGGTCTGATTCAGCCTTCAGGGTTCCCCTCTCGGACTTGGCTGGCTGCACATCTGCTGAGCTCCTACCCTATGCCCGGCCCTGTGCCAGGCACTGCGGAGACGGCAGTGCACAAAACAAAGTTCTAGACCAACAGGCAGGTACAGATGCACGACACAACGTCCAGCAGTAATAAGTGATATTTAAAGAGGGAGATGAAGGCAAAGAGTGACGAGAGGGCGGCTGTTCTGGCGAGGGCTCGGGTGGGCAGTGACCTGAACCAAATGATGCCACGAAGATCAGGGAGGAGGATGCAGCAGAGAGGAAACAGCGCGTGCCAAGGTCCCGAGGCGACAGCGAGCTCAGAGTGCTGGAGGGACCGGCGCAGGCCCCGTGGCTGGAGCGGTGTGGGCAAGGGGTGGGCGGGCGGAAGGGCCTAAGGTCATGGAAGCAGGAAGGGTTGTCGTGAGGAGCCAACGAGGCAAAAGTGGAGGGCTTGGATTTTGCTTCTGACGGCAAACGAGGAATTTGGAGCAGAGAGGTGAAACGATCTGACTCGCACTGTTAAACCATCACTCCGGCCGGCGCGTGGAGAATCCACGGCGGCGAGGCGGGCGCAGAGGGCGCCGGAGGCCTTCGGGTTGTCCGAGCAGGAATCACGGGCGGCTCGGATGGGGCCGGCGCGGCGGAGGGGCTGGGGAACGGTGGACGAGGCGTAGATCTGCCGGGATGATTCGACTTCGCTCCCGTCAAACCGAAGGGAAAGCGAGCAGGCAGGGACAGAGAGGCTCGGGGGCTTTCGGCCCAAGCAGGCGGGCGCAGGGCCGCGCCTCTCACCGTGGTGCAGACCCGGGACGCAGCGGCGTGGTTCTGGGCGTGCTGGGGCGAGCTGAGGGCACGGACGTCCCACCTGCTCCTCCATGAGGCAAGAGTCACCCTGCGGGGGAGGCCAGGGTGTATCCAGCTGCAGCCCTGACCACGCGGGCAGGTTCGAGTCACTGTGACCACAGCCCAAGTCTTGCTCTCTAGTTCTATTTTATCACTAAAAATGCTAACGAGCTCGATCCCCACCTTCCCAGCTGTGAGGCTCTATTTCTCAACTGGTCCAAACTGGAATGGAAAGATCATTTATAAGTTCCCTAAAGCCAGAACACTAGAATCCAGAAAATATATATATCGTCCCGAATACCCTCTGTTGAATCAATACGCCATTTGTTTTCAATGCGCATGGCCCCAGGAGAGGCGATATGTTAAAATGTTTTCAACCTGTAGCCTGAGTCAATAAATACGGAACCTGTGAAAATACACACACACCATGTTTGTTCTGCAAATGGTCAACCTCACTTCCTTTCCAGTTCGTAATTATCTCTAGTCCTTCCAGACAGGCTGGGCATTCGAGGCGGGAAGGAAGTCCTTTCTGAGAAGGCACTGAGGTTGTGCCCCTGGAGGCCACGGCCACTGCAAAACGTCTCGCCTCTTCTGTCCCAGCCTGGCCCCGCTAACCCAGTCACGCACTGAGAGTCCGACACCTGAGGAGAATAACACCAAGCAAGACGGAGAAATCTAATCAGAAGCAGGGATCTATGAAATCTAAAGGCAGAAAAAAATGGAACACTGGTCACAGGTGACATTTATTGATCCAGGCACTGTGCTGAGTGCTTTATAATCATCTATTTCATCCACACGCACGCGAGGCAGCCGTGGCATCTTAGAGATAAGAAAATTGAAGCTTGGAGAAATTAAGCAACCTGCTCAAGATCGCACAGTTAGCTGGGGACAGTGTCTGGAGTTGAACCCAGGATGTCCAGTTGCAGAGTCCAAGCCCTTAGCCACTTTCCCTCCCAGCACACCCTTCTGGAAGGTTCTGCCCCCGATACTCCAGCAGTCACTCAGCAAACTGTCTCTGCTTCCTCCGCACTGATAAATGTCCACCCCCACCCGACTGTCAGTCTCTATTTTGCACAGAGACAGGTGGGTCTTGACAAATGAAAAATGATTGTGCAATTAGACAGTGTCAGTAGCGATTGCCTGCCGTGGAGAGAGCAGAGCGTGTGGCTTAGCGCCTGCTCTGAGTGTGATGGAGTCCTGGTGTGACTCACAGCCACACGAGGGGGGCGAGGGGGCTGCTAAAAGCGGCAGCACGGGGAGGCTTCCTGCCGGGGTCCCAGCCAGGATCTGCCTGCAAATGCTTCTGACTCCATAGAGACAGCTGAACCTGAGTCTGGCCCAGCAATCAGGCACATCAGCCCCGGCCCCAAAGCCCCAAACTGAAAAGGATCAGGCCCTGCACAAGTAAGAAGCTAAGGTGATCTGAAGTACACACCATCAGAGCACACGCTGTCTTTAGATGATGCGGCCAGTCTCCTGGATGGATTTGGGGAAGGGAGTGGAACAGGGAGACTTCAGTAGCAGATAGTTCCAAACACATTTCTTTTCAGCTTTAAGAAGTATTGTATGGATTTCTATTATTATTTTGCTTTCCCTTTTTTTTTTTTTGAGACACAGTCTTGCTCTGTCACCCAGCTAGACTATAGTGGTGTCATCGTAGCTCACAGCAACCTCAAACTCCTGAGCTCAAGAGATTCTCCTGCCTCAGCCTCCCCAGTACCTGGGACTACAGGCACACACCACTACACCTGGCTAATTTGGCTAATTTTTCTATTTTTAGTAGAGATAGGGTCTCGCTCTTGCTCAGGCTGATCTCAAACTCTTGAGCTCAAGCGATCCTCCTGCCTCGGCCTCCCAGAGTGCTGGGATTACAGGCGTGAGCCACTGTGCCTGCCCTATTTTCTTTTTAATTGGAGATTAGCTTAACTTTTCAGATTATGCCCACAAATACAAGTCTGACTAAGTCATTCTTCATTTAAAACTCTTCAGGGGCTCCCCATTGCCTCAGGGAAGCTGTCACTCCCTGGGGCCTTGCTCTCCAACAATGCCCAGTGAAGTGGAGGCCACAGCTATGTTTTTGGTCTTCCAGATGCCTTGCCCTCCTTTCTTCTTCAGGTGATACAACTCCTTTCTCCTGGAGGGAACCTTCTCTCCGTGGCCCAGAAGTACGGACTCTGTGCCTGCACCCGCCTGGGGACAGGCCTGAGCCCAGAACCTGCTGGGCATCTCCTCCCGCTCCTCTGGGACGGGAGGGCCGCCCCAGCAGGGCCATCTTCTCACGAGCTTCATATCTGGAGGCTGGGAGATCCCCAGGTTAAATGGAGCACATGAGCCTCATACTCCAGGAATTATTTCCCTCCTGTCCCCATGTCCCTCACCCCACCCTCCATGAGGAGGAAGCCGGCCTAGGAGGCTGGCGAACCCAGAAGACAGCGGAGCTGAGCAGACAGAGGGAGAGACAGGGACCTGGTGACCACGTGTGGGTACCTGAGGCCAGTTGTGCCTGCAGCTCCTGGGCTTTTTAGACACCAGAGCCAACAAATTTCTTTCTCATTTTTTTCTCCTTAACTCCTGTGAGTTCAGTTTCTACTGTTTGCAATCAAAAAAGAAGTTGTCATTCTTAAATATGCCCTGTCATTTCCATTCTTGGTGGTGCCATTCCTGCTGCCTGGAGTTTCTGTACTAACCTTGCCACCAGATCCAGCCAAGGCTCAAGTCAAGTGTCCCGGCCACCCCGATGACCACTAGGAGGCGGTGCCTCTCACTGTGCAGTGATCCCTGGCCAATGCAGTTACCTGATGCCGGGGGAGCTGCTGCCTAGGGGAGACAGCGTGCTACCCGCCCATCCTTAGTCCCGCAAGGAGGAAGGGAAGGAGGAGATATCAGAGCCCAGGGGGGCAGCCGGCAGAGAGGGCCACCAGACAGAGCTGTGTCCTCAGGGGAGAAACACAGACATGACCCAGCAGAGAGAGCCAGGGAATAGCACCCAGCCCGGGCTCCTGCTGCCTCGCTGGGGGTGAGGTGGCCCAGGCGACGTGTTCCTTACCACCTCAAAGTCCAGAGTAGGTGGAGGAGCCTGGAGAGTGAATCCGGAGAAGGAAGAGGAAGACACGCAGTCCCTGACCTCCTCTCTAGAAGGTATAGGAGGGCTACAGGGGGAATGGGGGAGACCAAGGACTTTGAGACCACTGGGGACCCCAACCTGACCACCTTCATAGAGAACATTTCTTTCATCAAGCCCTCCTCGGTTACCTGAGCTGAGCGTGCTATTTGTCTCCTGCCTGCGCACTGACTGATGCACCCGGGGCTCCCAGGCTCCCTCCCGCACTCCACCCACCTCACCTGAAGAGACACAGTCGGCCATGCGCAGGCAGGGCACCGGAAGAGACTACTGAGGGCTGATTGAACCAAGAACAAGCAGCCTCAATGCCCCTGTGCAGCATCACACAGCAAGAAAGCTATGAATAGATGGCAGGGTTCTGCCAAGCACGCCCCAGAGCCTGCCCTCGCTCCATGCACCAGCGCGTGTGACATGGGGCATTCATCGAGAGAGCCCCACTTCCATCCTGCAGGAAGGCCTCCACCTCATTAAACAGACTAATGTTTCTCCTGGATACAGGGGCTGTTTGGGGGTGTCTTTTGGAGGGAGGAGGAAAATCTGAACAAAACAAGCAAATCTACTCCTACAAAGGAAATCCACAGTCCCAGGCCTGCCCTGGGCAACAGTCAGCCTAGGTGGCCACATGTGGGCTCAAACTCACAATCGCAGGTACCGTCGGCAGCTGCCCAGTGGCCCCACCAGCTGGGACCTGCGGTCCTCACTCAGCGAGGTGAGTCCACAGCTGCGGCACCTCCCAGGCCCTCTGCCGCACCAGCACTGCGGAGGGCGTGCGAGGCTGGGAACCCGAGGGCCGGGCTCCTGTCCAGCTCTGCTCCTGGCGAGCTGTGTGGCTTTAAGCAGCCTGATTTCCTTTTCTGGGCCAAGATTTTCTCCTCTGTAAAAGGAGGGCACTGGAATCTTGGCCTCTGAGGAGACTGCCATCTCTCTCTGTCTAAGGTTGTATGACTTCCTGGCCGTGTTTCTCAGCATTTTGGGGACAGTTTTTCTTAGTGCAGAGTGAATGCAGCATGGCAGAATGTTTTGCATTCCAGGCCTGTGGCACTGGTGTCACAGTGACAAACCCAACCTTTCCACTTGTTTCCAGTTGTCCCCTAGGACGGCAGTTCTGCCCTGATGAAGATTTCATCCAGGAGGGGCAAAGAGATTTGGGAGGCAATGTCACTTTTCTCTACAATCCTCTGGCCTCTCCTTCGAGGAAAGCAAGGATGCCTTTGCATGTCTCCAGGAAAACGCCCAAGTCGTTCAGTTCTACTGATGCAGACCGCATGTTGGTGTCCCCTCAAAATTCATACGTTGAGACCTAATCCCTCGTGTGGGGCCTTTGGGAGGTGAGTAAGTCATAAAGGCAGAGCCCTCATGAATGGGGTTAGTGCAATTATGAAACAAGACCCAGAGAGCTCCCACGCCTTCCTCCACGTGAGGATACGGTGACAAGACACCATCTATGAACCAGGAAATGCGCCTGTACCAGAACCAGGACTGTGCCGGCACCCTGATCTGCTACTTCCCAGCATCCAGAGCTTTGAGGAACAAATTTCTATTGTTTATAAGCCACCCAAATATCCCGCTTTCTCTTCTCATCATATAAGTCTTTCCCCTTACAAGCAACCCAGTCTATGGTATGTTATGATAGCAGCCCAAACAGACTGAGATACCAGTGCAGGCAGGTTATCCCCGCCAGGTGGAGTGAGTGGGGTGACAAGGTCTATATATTGGATTAAATCCCTGTGGAAAGGAGAATTTGATTCGACAGCATCCCAACGACATCACCAGTCAATGAAACGTGATCTGTGGTTCCAGAGCGGGGAGGATGTAGAACATTATTCATCAACCCGACTGTAAAAACACTAACTCAAAGACCTAAAAGACTGCGACAAAAGATTCTTCCTTCCTGTAACATTCCACACTTTTCAAAATTACTTCCTATACCGTTTGCAAGTGGGGCCTTGCTGCGGGGCAGGGAGGCCCGTCTTACTGGCCTGGTTTTAAAGTTGGCAGCTGTCCAAGGTCCCACCAGAAGCTCAGTCCCGCAAGTGCCAGTCTTACACTCGCCTGCCATTTGGGCGCGAGGGCCGTGGTGAGGGAACCGGGCAGCAGGCCTGGGAACTGAAACTGGGCCAAACGGGCTTCCCCTCACGCCTCTGGCCAGTGCGGGCACAGACTAGACGGCACAGGGAGAACACTGGACGGCAGGGGCCACCCTCGTGTAGTGAAAGAGGGCCAGGGGCTCAAGAAGGTGGGCTTGCAAAAGACAGCGAGTATGCATGGGAGTGGGGACGGAGACGCCAGGCTACCTGAGCCCGTTTGGAGGGCTTCCTGGGGAGGTGAGGAGCCTGGGCAAGGTCAGGTCACAGGAGGTGGGACTGGGAAGGAGGAAGGACAGGACTTGAACCGCAGTCAGCCACCTCGATGTGTCCAGGTGGGGAGAGAAGCTACCATGGAGAAGCCCTCACTGCTGGGGTCCCGTTCCAGGGCCATCAGGAAAGAATAAATTCTTAGGAGGAGCCCACAGGTGGAAACTCCTTACCGTGAAGCTCCGGACACGCCTGCCCCGCCCCCCACCCCACGCCTCTGCAGTCATGGCCACTCTGATCTGAAAGTCTGGGGTTCTCATCCTGAACCTTCCTCAGATCCAAACCTTAGCCCCAAGGTCACCGACGGACTTTGCTCTATCCTCTGTCTTCCTTTTGAAAAAACCTCTACAGTTCAGCATGGACAAATATAACAGCGCAAACAGGGAAAACTGATGTCCGTGGTAGTCTGCGAGCCAGTGATTAAGCCACGACCAGCGCGCACCGCTTCAGTCATCAAAAATTCACCAAGCGCCCATCTGCAAAAGGCACCGTACTAATTCCTCCAAAAGGAGAATGTCCATGTGGCTTCCTTGTGCCCTACCAAGTTTTTGTTAATGTGCTTATTAGGTGAGAAATGTTTACTTCCCTGTGTTTAAAGAGAAGAGTGAGAAAATACAGGAATCTTAGCCTCCCTCTTTCCCCATAAGGCGAACTTTCAAATAATAAGCAGATCCACAGCAGATGGACTGGTTTTTAGCACTCCTGAGGGGGAGAGCATGGAGCCAGTCTGTCTCTGTCTCTCTCTAAATCTAGAGAGAACGTGAGCCAGCAGGAGCGTGCGTGTGTGTGTGTGTGTGTGTGTGTGTGTGTGTGTGAGAGAGAGAGAGAGACCTGGAGGGGAGGGGGAGGGGCTGCAGGGAAGGAGGGAGGAGAACCAAGGAAGGGAGAGAAGGAAACAGCAGCAGCACAGGAGCGAGTTCGAGGAATATGAGGACACGGAGGCCTAACCAGGGAGAAGTCAGCCATGGGGAGAGGAAAGGAGAAAAAAGAAAGTCAGGAAACAAAGCAAAACTCAAACATAAAAGAAAGAGTTGTGAACTAAAATACAATAGTATGCCCTCCCCAGCTGACTGAATGTACCTCCTCCCCGCCAAAGGGACCCCAGAAATACCCTAAAACTGAGCTGTGGCCGCGCGGAGCGAGGTCAGACCTGCCTCATCACGCCCGCTCCCTTCCTGGGGACATCCTTTGTAACCCATTGACAGGCCTAAGGCTGAGGGGATGAACCTGCAGGTCCTCAGTTTACACAACGAATACTTGAGTTTGAGTACGTGGCCTTTGGCTGTCTCTGATTTACAGACTTTCTTATCTTAAAACATGCTAATCCTATAGACAAAGTTTCATTGCTTTAACCAATTACGAATCAAGAGTCTTTAAACCCACCTATAACCTGTAAGCATCCCCCCTTCGAAGCACCCCACCTTTTCGGGCCAAACCAATGTATTTCTTCCATGTATTGATTCACGACTTTACATGTAATTCTTGTCTCCCTGAAATGGATAAAACCGACCGTAACCAAGCCACAGCGAGTCCACTTGCTCAAGGCTTCCTGGGCGTGCCTTGGACCATGGTCCTCAAGCTTGGCTCAGAATAAACCTCTTCAAATTATTTTACAGAGTTTGGCTTCTTTTCCGTTGACAGTGTTAATACAGGAACTCACTGATTCCAAATTAACGACTACCCGCTTAATTGGCTATGTGAATTGAGCACTTCATGAGAGGAGACCTTCAGCAAAGCCAGCTCGCTAACAGGTGCTGGGCAGGATTCAGGATGATGGGGACCAACCTCCATCCAGGTGGTCCTGTGGAGCACCTTTCATCCTGGGACTGTTCCCACATCCGTGAAGGAAGAGAGTTAGACTAGCAGAGGTGGATGTTTCATTCCAGTCCTCACTGTCAGTGAGACCAGGAACAAAGCTATCAGACACCTCAAGCATTCAGAGAAACCGCAGACAGTGCGATGGCCTTGTGACCACGTCTGCCCAGCTCTCCCGGCCAGGATGGAGCTGCTCCTGACCACAGCCAGGCTGCTACCGTCAGGGCAGAGTCCTGAGCATGGGGCTTTGGGGACACCACACAGCACTGTCTCCTGCCGACACATGCTCTCCTCGCAGAGTGCCCTTCCTGACAGACGGGCGACCCACACGTCTCCCCCCAGGCCCTCCTGCCCACGCTTCCTCACACACATGCCGAGTCTTCCTGCCTCCAGCTGTGCCGTCTGAGTGTTTCACTTTGGGGTTTCTCGTTTTGGGTTTTCTCTCTATGGCTTTCTCCTATTACCTTGCCATCCTAAGTACACTCGGAATGTTCAGATGCTGCCATGCGCAGCTCTGATGAGCCCGCCCATCCACTTCCCTGTTGTCTGACTGGTCGAGCTTGCTGTTCTGTTAACCAGACTGTTCTGAGAGAAGGCAGAGTGTGGTAGTTAAGAATGACTCCGGAGCCAGACAGCCTAAATTCGAATTCTGGCTCTTCAATTCGCTAGTCGTATAACCTTAAGCAAGTCACATGAGCTCTGTGTCTCAGTTTTTCCATCTGTAAAATGGGGATGTGAATAATAAGACTTACTTCCTGGGCTGCTGTGAGGACCGAGAGAGTGGCTGCACAGCTTAAGAATGGTGCGTGTCATAGGCCAAGTGCTTGGTGAACGTCAGCCCTGCGGGCTAAGTTCTGACACCCTTTGTATCCCCAGGCAACACCACCAAAGACAGCACTTCTTAGCGTCCTCTTTGTGTTAGAAGCCAAGCACCCACTTGAATCGCCCTCCACGTCCACCCTGTTCTGCAGCCAAATCCTTTGTACGGACCCTACAGTTCGCCTGGCTCCGTGAACACGCCGATGTAAGTGAGCACAGCTGGCCGGAATCCCCCCTGCGCGTGCCCGTCAGCAGCCACCACGCTGCGTCCTGGCTGAGGAGCGAGTCACACGTGTCTTCTCTCACAGGGGCGCGCGTCTCTGCTGTGATCCACTGTTACTCTGCGTGGTTTTCCTCCCTCCGCTCTCTGCCTGAGGTTTCCTGGCTGCTTTCTGCCACAAGCTCTTTACATGTACCGCATGGCTCAGCTCGGCTTCCTCTTGCATTTTATCATTCCTTCTCAGGGTCCGCCCTAGAGGAAGGGCAGAAGAAGAGCCAGCTCCCAACCACGGGTTTTGAGGGGACTGGCCTGGCATCCCAGCCCATCATGAACTGTCCTATTCCATGCACCAAATTGCACTTATGTTCCCATGGCAATGGGGACCCTTGGTTGCTCTTTCTAAATGACCTTGACCACCGTGGGTAAAGGCTCTCAGTGCATCTGGCTTTCCCCCACCCTGCTCGACATGGTGGCCAGGAGGAATTTGGAAAATCATGGACAGCCCTCTGCATGTAGAAACGCCTCTGCCCACGAAGCCCTTCAAGATCAGCCTGGCGCCTGCCTCTCCCGACTCATCCCCTCGTTCCCCTCCTCTCTCTGCCAGACTCCCTTCCCCGACCTTCTACTGTACCCACGTGGGATTTTCAAATACCAGCAGCTCTGCGGCTGCACCAGGGGCTCTCACACTTCCAGCTTCACACGTGCTCTCCCCTCCCTGAGGATGTCTGCCAGGGCCACTCCAGGTTGTGCTGTGGCCCTTCACATCCTCTGAGAGGCCGTCTTGGTCCCCTCTGTCCTGCCACCCCCACCCCCCGCCCCCCCCACCCCCAGCCAGCAGCGGCTCTCCTCTGCCTTCCCATAGCACCCATGTGCACCCTTGTTCCGGAATACACCACATGAAATTGGAGTTGTTCCTCTTAAATTCTCTACTCCCCTTAGAGCTTTCTGGGGGCAGAGACTGTCTTTTCCATCTCTAAAGTCTCAGGGTCCCCCACAGTCACTGACACTCAACAAAGAATGTCCTGGCTCGAGCGAAAATGGATCTGAGTTGAACAGAATTGGACAGAGCTGGATTTTCTGCAGGCCTAGGAATGAACACAAAAACACCCTGGGCAAAGCAGAGGGCTAAGAAATGGGAGTCAGCAGGTGCGGACAGGAATGCACAATGCCTGATTCTCCGCTTTGCAGAGCAGCTTCTGCACTCCCTGGCGGCCTGCGGAACCATGGATGCCGAGCGACTGAGCGGACCCCACCGTGCTGCGAGTTACCTGCTCACGGATAAGCACGAATGTACGTAGTTGCTGGTCTCCACCCGTACTTGGCACAGCCTGGAGGTTATGAGGCTGGCGTAAGCTTCCGTGGGCCAGTAGAAGTTCTGGGCTTGCCTGCAAGTTTGGGTTAAGATTGGGGTTTGGGGTGCTAGGCAGCCTCCAAGAGTCTGTAGGAGAATCCGCTGACTCTTAGCAAACCACCCCTTTCTCCAGACTCTTTGCACCTCCACTCCTCATCTTTATTCGCTTTTGCTTCCTGGCCAGATGCAATAACTTGGGCTACAGAAGCTTCTAGACTCTTCTTCTGCATCCTGGTTATGTCTTTGGGCCCCTGATGCCCCAGAATGCCCCTCTCAAGATGAAAGGACAAGCAGTACATCATGGGTCATCAGTCAAATGAGCCTCTCAGGGTCTCAAGGACCTCACACAGACAGAGCCAGGCACGTGCGCACGCACACGCACGCATACACATCTAAGTGAGATTAAAAAAACAAAAAATGCACACATAGTAAATGTTCCCAATTTATGCAAATTTCCCTAGATGTGCTACCTAGAGAGTCCCATCCCATAAATCATCTGGACAAGAAAAGATCTTGGGAAGTAAAAAAGGTGCTAAAGGCACCCATCGCCTCCACAACAAAATCCTTAGAAACTGCTGATGTTGCTCCTGGTCCTGGCTCCCAGCAGAGGAAATGCTAACCTGCAGCATCCTACAGCCAAGGAACGAAGTCTGTGCTGTCCAGCCGTAGGGGAGGCTGAGAGCCAGGCACGCGGGCTTCTCCTACAGTAGGGGAGGCCAGGAAACCCTGGCCTGGGTCTGAAGAAGGAGGAATAGAAGGTTTCTAGACCACATCTGAAACCAGAGCTCACCTAAATGGACTTGACAAATCAGCTGTGACTTGGAGGAAAGAATGACCTTCAGGCAGAAGACTGGCCATGACCTCTAGCAAGAGGCGACGGCTGAGGCAAAGGCCTATGGCAAGGAGTGTCACACAGAGTCAGCAGGCATGACACACTTCTCCCAGTGCCTGGCCCTTTCCCCAGAATCCATGGTCTCCTCTAGGGCCCAAGATGGGCTCCATTTGTGATCACAGTTACGCCTGTTAAAATGGAGAAAGGGGTGAGAGGTGGAGACCCCAGATAGACCATAGTAATAACACCTAGGAATTCTGGTGGCTTCATGACATCTCAACTTCCAGGATGTTTTTCCTTGCTTCAGGGCTCTTTGGGTAACTATTATGCATAGTTAACATTTATCAAGTGATTACTTGTGCTAAGCACTATGTTAAGTAATTTATCTTTATCTGATTTGATCCTGATGAGAACCTTAAATGTTAGAGCAAAGACCAGAATCCAGGCTGGACTGACTTCAAAGCCTGCGCTCTTACCCAGTAGGGTTAGGAAGGAACGGCGGGTCATGAAAGACAATACTAATGAGCCACCAACAGAAGACCGTGCTCCAAGGAGCAAGTTTATACAAAATCATCCAAGTTCTCTAACTTCTGCCAACAAAAAACATTTGCAAGATGGTTGGCCTGGGAAAGGGTACAGTCTGTGGTCAGGAAACAGAATTTTTCCCTAAATGAAGATAACTGGCCCCCACAGGACAGAAGTGCTGTCCCCAGGATGTTGGAAATATACCCTTGGCTGGAAGTAGGAGACATAAGGTTGGGGAGAGGGTGGGAAGGAAAGAGAAAAATATCCATATCTTCATTTCTTTATTAACACTTTGCAGAGAAAGAATATCAAATCGTTTCCTCCCTCCTCTTTAACAAACATGAGGCAGAGACCACAAAAATCGAATCTAGCCGGAAAATACTTTCCAAAGGAAATAATCACAATCACAGAAATTTATCAGGCAGGAGAGATTTGGAGAAACATCAAGAAAGATCTAAGGATAATGATATTGGTCAGCAAATTAGATACAGCACTGCAATCCAATAAGGCAGCAAAATTCAATGCTAATGTGACTTGCAAAGTTTCCTGGGCCAACGTGTCAATCACACTGTGGGTTAGAAGAGTAATGAGCTTCCTGCTTGTAACCCTGGTGGTTCACAATTATAGTCCAGCACTCGATTTGAGCCTTGGCTTTGGAAAGTTTTCAACAGACAGCCAACGGTCCTAGGAGGAAAAGAGATGGAACTGGGGATGAGGAGGAGAGATGTAAGTAGAGGGTCAGCAACACTGAAACAGCTACCGACAGGTGTGGGTGGGTAGTGGGTGAGCTGAGCAAACGAAAAAGAGAGGCTGAATGTTAAGAGGGAAATAGCAATAGTGAAATTGCATATCCAGTGGAGTAAATACAGGGTAAGGCAAGAGAACTTCGGGCCCCCAACACTCACTGGGGCCTTGAGATGCTATTCAGCCCCTTCCCCGTGCTGGCTTCAAGCCACCTGCCCCAGACAGAGGAACACTCTTTCACTTCCTTAAAGGCTTTGCATGAAAGTGATTTTATACCTTTCTTCAGAAACCGAGGCTAACTTCTTATCATTCTTACACACAGAGAAATGCCTCTTGGCTTGAACCCAAATCCTTCTTCCTCAACTCAAACCACTTCTTTTTCTACTGCCTCCAAAAGAGAATGATAATTTCCTAGCTTCCTTCATGTAAAATCCAATTTCATTCTTGAAGTCTAATAAGTGACCATTTGGTGTTCACTTTCTTCAACTCAACAATCCTCATTTCTCAACTTTCTTTCACACTTACCATTTTCTAACTCTCTGCTCATTTTTGGATTTTTGAGGAGCTCGGATCAAGGAGCTAGGAAGGAACCTAAAAATCATCTAGCTCATAGCTCTGCCATTAAGGACCAAAACATGTAACCAAGAAGCGACCCACCACACCCTTCTAAGCCATGGTTTCTCAACCTCAGTACTAAGTACATTTTGGCCCAGATAATTCTGGGGTGTGGGAGGGGAGGCTGGCCATTGCAGAATAGTTAGCAGCATCTCTGGTCTCTACCCACCAGATGCCAAGAGCATCACCACCCCAGTTGTTACCACCAAAAATGTCTTCAGACAATGTTAAATACCCCCTGAAGGGCAGAGTCAGCCCAGGTGAGGCTGTATCTCGTGCAATCCATCTCTTCCCTCTGACTGTGCAGCCTCCAGGTACAACCCAGGATCAGAACTACCAGGGCAAAGTCCACCCAGGACTTGTCCCCACATTCCGGCACAGTGCACTTCTGAGGTCACATGGCTGTGTCACTGGGTTCATCTCCTTCCTCCAACAAGTCTGACTGGAGACCGAGTGGCCAGGCTAGCACGCTGCTAAGTGCTAATGGCAGAACCAAATGGAGCTTTTCTTTTTTCAGCCTCAACAGCAATGCAGGGCCAGATTAGTCCTTGTCTTTCAGGGGGCTCATGTCCTCTAGAAACAAGAGAAAAACACAAGCTCACTTGGGGAGTACATGTGTGTAAGGCAGCGGCCAAGCTCTTCCCACCCCAGCCTGGTGCTTGGCATCATGCCACAATCGCTGCCTCTGTGCAGCTCCTAGACCTAAAGGACTCCATGCCCAGCATTTACCACAATCTAATTGTTTAAAATAGTCTTTGTGAGCCTATGCAATGCCAACAGTTAGCTTCCGTCGGTCTCCATGGCTGCACAGTACTAAACTCTATGCAAAAGCTTCGGTGCTGGTGGCTTCGCAGAATGGTCAAAGGACTGGGTCCCTGCTCTGGCGACGCTTGCCATCTTGTTACATGGCACGCCAGGAAAAGCAACAAAACCAAATCCATTGTGCACTGTGCAATAGCCACACCATGGCTGGCATCACCACACTCTCAGGTGAAGGCAGGAGTGGAGGAGAGGAAACTGCTGGCCTCCACATCTCGCTCGGTCACCCATGAGACTGCCAGATAAGAACCCCACAGCTCAGCAGAAACCCAGGACTTAAAATTCAAATCAAGCCAGGTCCATGTCCCCCATTTAATGGTATGATAACATACATTATTGCTTGTAATAATTATTAATTCTGATTAGTAAGGTGCTTTTTGCCCTAATTAACCTTTAAGACTTTCCCACTTAGCTCATTCATCCAAAGAGAGTGGGGAAGAGCTGGGCTGGTTACCGGTTTGCAGTCTGAGGTTATCAGGAACAAAGTGATTACCTCTTCAGGAAGACAGTGAATCAACGATCTAGATGTCTCGCATTTTGCTTCTTAACCTGAAGACTGTGCTGCCTCAGTGAGGACCTATTGTTTGACACACACGTCCATGCACTGTAAATTATCACGTCAGTATCATCTCCAGGGACAGTAATTGCCACGTCTAAACAAGTGGCTAGTCCAAGCGCAGGCTCCAGTTTTGTGTGAACTCCACGCAGCCCCAGATGTCCCGCACTGCTTTGACGCTTTTTTAATATATATAAGATAGTCTTTACAAATACATTATTTTCGACAAAATAAAAAACTTGCAGTCACTTCCCTAGTGGGAAAAATTAATCTATGTTTTGCCTCATTTACAATTTAATCACCAAACAGTGTTTTGTAAACTATCATTTGGTGCTGAGGGTCCTGTGCAGCCTTAACGAGCTTTGGGAAAACTTAAGTTTTGGGGTTTTTTTCATATAGTAATTTCATTTAAGGTAATACCAATAGCACATAAGGTTTAGAAAAGAGAGAAAACATGCCTAACCCCACCATCCTGACAAAACATCTGGGGTTATCCTTTCCCATGAGGGATGAGCACCTTTAAAGGAGAGATGCTCCTCAGTGGAAGGATGTTTATACAATCAGAATTTTTGGAGGGGGACTTTTTTTAAGCTGGATGCTTAGGCCACCTGAAAAAATCAAAGCATGTAACAGCCCAAATTGGAGGCTGCATTTTGAAGGAGTTTAGGGAAAACGGCCTGCCCACTGCTGTGCTGAGAACTCATAAGCCACACAGTGAACCACGGAGTCCGGAGGCCACGTTGCAGGACAGACCTGCTCCGAGTTGAGCTGTCTCACGAGGCAGGATGCAAAATAAAACCTTGCAGAAGTCTTTTCTCTACAGCACAGAACAGAGGTGCGGCCACCATTTCGCTATTTAGAGCATCGCAACAATGTTCAGAATAACCGAATCAGCTGTGGTGAGAGCACAAAGGCTACGGAACAGGCGAGAGCTCTATGGTTCATGAAAAGCACCGAGACAACCCAATCGATGCTTTAATCCAAAACTGTCATCTCCTAAACATCAAGATTGGTGTTCTCAAGTCTTCTTTTTGGTCCTGCATGCCGGCATGAACTGGCTGAGTTGAACTTAGGTAAACGGAGGCAGAGAAGTACCCCAGTGTCCAACCATTTTCAGTGGCTGCAAGAACCCGTCTCGAACATGTGAATTTTCTTCCTTCTTCTGCTCCCTCTCATTCCAGGGTCCTCTGTCTACCATGCTTCCTTCCATGCATCCTAAAGGATTATGCACGTTTTTGCCTCATTTGCAATGTAATCACCAGACAATGTCCGGTAAACTATCACGTGGTAACGTGGAGCCTGCACAACCTTAATGAGCTTTGGGAAAACCTAAGTTTTTGTTTTTCTTTAATATGGTAATTTTGTTTTACAGTAATATCAACAGTACATAAGGTTTAGAAAAGAGAGAAAAACATCCATAATCCCACCGCCCTAAAAAACCATCTGGGGTTATCCCCTTCCCATGGAGGATGAGCACTGTCTAACGAGATGCTCTGCAGCGGAGGGATGCTTCTCTAACCAGAGTTTAAAAGGGGGGCTGAGGACCAGACCCGCCTAGGATGCGTTTTAAATCCGTGGGCGTGTTCTTACACGTGCAAGCAGAGACCCAGAGCTCCAGCCCCACTACGAAGTGAGTATCCCCAACGATGTTTGAGGTGATTGTTTCGGGCTGGTTGCCTACACGGAGCCGACATATTTCTCTCTCTCCACCTCTCTCCTTCTCCCTTTCTCTCGCTCTAACCAAAATACCATTTGACTTTTTACTCCGAAAACAGAGTAGAAATGCCAATGTGTAAGTACAATGTATGCCTAAAAATACTGGTGGACTTGAATTTTAAAATGGAACAAGTAACCTTATATTTCAATAAATGAAATGCCATAATTCAGTTCTCTGAAGATGAAAAAAAAAGATAACACATTTGATTAAGTTTTCATGATTTTATTTCTTAAAAAAGTGCTATACCTCCCTTGTCTGCAGCTGGAATCTCTGAGTATATCTCCCAGGCCTGTATATCTGTGTGCTCCGCCTCTGAAATATCACAGACCCTGAGATCTTGGAGACCACCGCAAGTTGTATCTGCCGGTCCTGACTAATCATTCAGTCATGTCTTTTGCAGAGGAAGGGAGGGAGGAAGGAAGGGAGGGAGAGAGGGAACGAAGGAAGGAAGGAAGGAAGGGTGAGAAGCTCCCTTTCCTATCCTTCCATCTGAAACCCTTCTAGAGCTTTATGCCACTTTTTATTATCCATCCTTTTAGCCTTGCAGCTACTCAAGGCAGGGAGCACAGATGCAGAGACTCCGAGAGTTCTAGTCTAATGCTCCTCTTCTCAGGTGAGGAAACACTTTACAGAGCAGCACCCTGGCCACCCACGGTCACCATCACCACGTCCCACCTCTGGACCCCACTACTCTTTCCGCCTCACCCTTCTAACTCGCATTTTCCCCACGTTCTCCACCCTCACTTGGTTTAATCAACCCAAACCCAGCAGATGAAGTGCCCAAATTGCTAGACCGTACTTGTAGCTAGTGCCAAGAGGCACTCGAAAAGGCTTCTCTGGCCTGACAAGTTCTGAAACAAGACAGTCGTCCCAGGGCCCAGCTGAAAAGGGCCCCCTAAGCAGCAACTGGGGCAGATTTACAGGAAATAGGAAACCTGGGCTGATCTACTTTGAAAGTCCCATAGCAGGCGCATTTGGCGATTTTTATCAGGAATCTGAATCAGCAGGCTGTTGGGAGACATACGTCAAGTGGAATTAATGTGCCCTGTCACTCTGATTGCTCAGAGATCAGGGACACCCAGGGTCCTGGGGGAAGGAAGCATCGTTTCCCAGGCTGCTCCTCTGGTTTAGAGGCCGTGTTATCGATTCCTGTAAAAAAGGCGACTCTGCAGTCCAGAGGAACGACAACGGGGCTGCAGAGGGGTCACGTTGCCACCTTCCTTTCTGCTGCCTTTGCATTAAGCGCGGCGAGGCGCTTTTCCCCAGGGCCCGGTTGGTAGGAATAAGGAAGAGCAGAAGCTCTGACAATGAAGTGACGATGAAAAACTGAGAGCTGAGCCACTCAGCAGGGCAGAGAGGTACTGAAAAGAACCGGTCGATGGCCAAGCCTCTTCTCAGCTTGCAAAGCGTCCCCACGCCAATGAAGCTCTGGACCGGGGGGCGGGGGAGCTGAATCTTGGCTCCCTGATTTCCAGCTCTGCGAATATGTCCATGTCGCCGTGATTCCCGTTTCAGGCCCAGCCCCTTGTTTTGGGGGGTTTCACATCTACACTGCTGGGCTGCAAGGAGGGCCACTCTGCGGGTGTGACCTCCCTGGCCCCCCAAACACTCCCCAGACACGGACAGGGCACATTAACCCCGTGCCAGTGATGGGAAGACAAGGGGCTGGAGAGACCTCTGAGCTTCCGGGCCTTCTTGGCCTTTTCCAGCCACTCCGCTCCCCAACCCCCTCGGGTCACAGCCACAGGCAGCTGCTCCTGCCACCAAACGGAAGCTCAAGCTGAACAGCGCTCAGCTTCTCTCTGCACGGGACCCTGGATGCACAGGCAAAGGGCACCCTGACTCACAGCCACTGCATACTGACAGTGGGCCTGCGACATGTGCAGCGCTTTCTATCTCGCGCTTCACTCCACCCCACGATGGCCTATGGGGTAGGAGGTAGCCCTCGTGAGGAAAAGCGGCTCATCAAGTTTAAATAACGTGCTCTCAGTCAAATGCAAAAACTCTAATGATTTTTCCATTGAGGCACACAGGATATTAGTAAGAAAGAAGGGCATGGCCCTCTTGGATGACTGAAAAAATTCTTTTAATTAAAAAAAGGAAAATAAGCGTTGCTGAGGGTGTGCAGAAATTCAAACCATTGTGTATCACCAACGATGCAGCCACTGTGGGAATCAGTCTGGCAGCTCCCCAAACCCCAAAAACTTAAGGATAGAGTTATCACATGACCCAACAATTCCACTCCTAGGTACACACTCGAGAGAAGTAAAAACTTACAGTGACACAAATGCTCATAGCATTCTCATGCACAACAACCAAGGGGGAGATGGCCCACACGCGCAGTCACCCACTGATGGGCAGGTAACATAGCGCGATGTCGCCCTGACATGTGCTCCACGTGTGAACCTTGAAGACACTGTGCTAAGTGCAGGAAGCCAGACCCAAAGGGCCACATATAGGGTTAATATTTCCATTTTATGAACAAGAAGCTGAGACCTGACAGTGAAGTCACGTGCGTAAGTGTTCGAGACCAGGCTCAAACGGAACCTGGAAACCTTCTGATGCCTACTCTTGTGGCTGCCTTTTCCTTTTCTCTGCTTGCAGATCTCAGGTCCTGAGAGTAGAGTAGAACACACCCCTCAGTTCATGGCACGCTTTAGCCGAGAGTCATTGCAAGGCATTTCTTTCGTGCTGTTATTTTTGTTTCCCCTTCATCCCTCACCTGACCACCATTTCCCTCTTCTTAGTTTCCTGATAGGACCCGTTCTAACGTGATAGACGTGAGTTCTTGGATGAAAAGGCATCCATGGTAGAGCGTGCTGACTGTTGCGTGTGCCTTTTTACTTTGCATTAATAAGTGTGCATTATAGAGCTCACGCTTAACTCAGTGCACTGTTTTTAAGACCCATCCATTGTTTGATGTGCCGTATTCAAACGTGCACACACCACATGCATGTCCATCCAGCAGCGATGCCCACGCTGCGTCCAGCTGGTGTCCATCCAGCAGCGATGCCCACGCTGCGTCCAGCTGCCACCTCCCACACGCCATCCTCACACGTCTCCAGGCACACCTGTGCAAGGCTGTTCTGAGGCTGGTCCAGAGAGTGGGACCATGGGGTCACAGGGTGTGTGCTTAAACTGCTGCTCAAGTGGCCTGCACCAGTGCTCACTTCCACCAATTAAGCAAGAGGGGTCCTGTTTCCCCACATCCTCACAAACCCTAAATACTATCCAATTTTAAAGTTTTGCTAATATGATAGACATGCAAAGCAACATCTCATTTTTTTAAAAAAGCAGCATTTCTTTAATTAATTAGGCAGTATATTTCTCTAAACACTTACTAGTCATTAACCTGTTGTGTCCTTTCCACGTCTTTCTCCTGCCTTCTTAGCTTTTTCTGAATCAACTCCTTCCATGATTTTGGATGTTGAAAATAGCATCCCTGCATCTGGCAGTGGTCTGTTAACTAGTTCATGTTAGCTAGTCTTTCACTGAACAGAAACTCTCCATTTGGAAGTTAGGCTTCCCCTTAGCCAGGCCTGCATGTGACTCATCCGGTAACGGAAGCAATAAAGGTACAGGGGTCAGTTGCGATGGGTTTGATTCTTTGGGTTTTGAGAATAAAGTGTGATATTTGCTAAGTGTTGACTCATTGGCTCTGTTTAGGCTTCAGTTGACATCAGCAAGTCAATGTCGACAGCCAGTTTGCCTTTATAGTTCTGCAAAGCCTCTCAGCGGGGAACTGGGGCATGCAAGGCCAGTGTGGACAAACAGCATCTGACAGTCTTTTCAAAACTATCTTTGGAAAAGTTTTTAAGTGCTTCTTCCAATGTCTCCCATTGATACTATTTGGGGAAAATGCACCGTGGTGGCTCGACAGGGAGGTGCCCCAGACTGTGCAGGTGGGTGTATCTGCAGGTCTGCTCTGTTTGGGTGTGTGGGCAAAGGAGAACCCCAAAACACCACGGTAGGGGTTCACATTCAAGTCCTGGCTGACACTTGCTCACTGTTTGTCCAAGCCTCAGTTTTCACATCTGTAAAATGGCAATCCAATGCAGGTTGCCCTAGAAGAACATTAGATCCAAGAAAGAAATACTTGTTGCATCTGAATGTCGCTTAATCTATTTAAAGGAAAACTGATTCTCCACTTTACGTAGTGTCATAAGTGGGTCGGAACCCTTCCCTGAGCTGCATTCACCTGGAAAGACAGGAGTAGAGCCAGCTGACGCTGAGGCAAGAGGCGAAAGAGCAGACAAGGCAGCTTGTCTTCCTTCCTCTTCCCTCAGTAACAAGGCGGCAAATACTTTCCCCCTGAACCTGAAGAGGGGAGAGCCTGAAGGATCAAACCTGCTTGATGCAGCAACCGCAACGGGACCCAGAACTGGGAGCAACAGCCCGGAATCAAAGCCACCGCTCTCCACCTGGATTTCAGAGACACCGCGCTCCCGCTGGCCACAGACGGCTCTGAGCCCCGGCTCAGGCTGGCCACTGCGTATGGCATCCCTTGGCGCCCGGCCTGGGCCCTCTTCGCTCGCCTCTTTCCCTAGTGATCACATCCAGGCCAAGGCGTCTTCGCGCGTCATCTAAATCTGCACGTGCAGTGTGCACCCCTCTCGCTGCACGGCCACGCCCACAGCTGCTCGTTCCACATCGCTCCTGAGCGCCGCTCGGCCGCCAGCTCTCGGCTCTGCTGCTACCCACCAGCCCTGTGCCGCCTCCTGCCTTCTGCACGTCCGAACCCAGCACTGCTCCCTTGCAGCCGCCCGCGCCAGCAGCCCGGAGTTTTCCTTGATATTTCCCCTCCCCGCCCCCACCACATTCAGTCAATCACCTCCTGACTTGTCCGGGACCCACCCATTTCTCATCACACCCCTGCCATGTGGCTAGCCAAAGCCTCTGTCACTTCTTGCCTGGCCAGTCACAACAATGTCCTTACCAGTCTCCGCCTGGCAATCCATCTGTCCACTACACTGCAGCTAGAATGAACAACCTGTTCAAAATATAAACCTTAATATGTCTTTGTCCAGTGGCTTCCTGTCGCCCTTAGAATAAATCCCCCTAGATCCTTTCATGGCGTGGCCCCACCTTCCTCTCCAGCTTCAACGCATGCCCCGTGCCCACCCGCCATGCCCCTTGCTCTCTGCACCCAGGCAGTGCTGGCTGCTCTCCATGCAGCTCGGGAGAAGACAGTGAGGTGCTTGCCCTGGCCGCAGAACCTTCGCACCTGCAGCTTCTGCAGCCTGAGACGCTCTCCTGCATTGCCTCTCCCGGCTGTCTCAACCCGGTCATCAGATTCCAGCTTAGGGTCGGGCAGGATGGCTCCCACCTGTAATCCTAGCACTTTGGGAGGCTGAGGCAGGAGGATTGCTTGAGGCCAGTAATTCAAGATTCCAGCTTGGCTGCCCCTGCCCCTGGAGAGATGCCTTTCTGCTCCCAGACAAGGTTAGGCACACCTGTTATTTGCTCCCATCCTATCCTGCTACTGGTCACACAATGGCCTTATACAGTATTTGTTTCCCATCAGTCTTTCCCGTCAAACTGCAAGTTCTGAAAAGCAAGGACTCCACATCCACCTTGGTCATCACTGTATCCTCAGGGGTGGCACCAAAAAGGCTCTCAGTGAAGAGTTGTTGGATGAGTGAAAAAGGGGAGGTAGCACACGAGTAGACTAGAAGGAAAAGTAACGGCAACTGAGGCACGATGTCTTGCTCAGTCTTGTCTTCACCTAGGACATCCAATTATTTCAATAACAACCAGAGTAGGTCCATCTTGTCTTTGTATAATAAAGTCAGATGTTACCCCTTAGCTTACAACTTTCCAGCAGTTTCATGACTTACTCAAATTAAAAGGAAAGTGCTTGAAATGACCTATAGATCCAACTTAGCTGGGCCTCCTCCTATCAGGCTGGCCTCCTTGCTGTTGTTGGAACAAGCTAGGCTCGCATCCACCTCAGGCCCTTTGCACCTGCTATTCCCTCTGTCTGGACTGCATACCCTCCAGGTGACTGCATGGCCCACTGCCTCAACATTGCTAGTCTTCATCTGAATATCACCATCTCAGTGCTGCTTTTTGCAGCTTCTCTATTTAAAATTAGAATTCCCTGGTATTCCTTTCTGTCCTTCTCTGCCTTATTGTTCACTGTCTAAAATTCTCCATATGTTACTTATTTACTGTTAATTATCTGCCTCCTCCCACAAGACCATAAGCTCCCTGAGGGTGAGACTTTTTGCCTGTATTGTTCTCTGCAGTTTTCCCAACATTCAGAACGGCCACAGTGTAAGCAAATATTGCTGGAATGAATGAACGAATGTCTTCTCGGGTTCACATCTGACCACTGCATGTCGTGTTTGATTGTGTTTTTCCCTAGTCCCAGAGCCTCCTGTCCATCCTTTCTATGAGTCTCTTTAGAATATTCCACCATATGCCATGTCTGCAGCAGATCACACAGTGATGGGAAGTTGGAGCTTAATATAATCTATCAGTCTTATTTTCCGCCCCCACACCTGCTCTAACTGTTCCTGATTTAGCAAGTGCTGTTATACAGAGAGTCTAATTATAGGGGAGTGTAACAAAAGCAGTTTCATGTTGAAATAGCAGTCACGTGAGCCCTCCTGAGAGATATCCAAACATATATGGCAGTCTAGGGATATCATGGGATATGCACCAGACAGTTGGGGTTCAACTAAGGAAGTAATCGCCCCGCACCAGTCTGGAGGAGGCCATGGAGAATGTCTCCCTAAAACACAGAGACGTTTCCCAGGGACCCACCAGGAAGTGGGTCCTCCTCAGCCATGTATTCATTTATTCATTCTGTAGCTGTTATAGCTCATGGTTTAGAAGAAGAGATGGGCTTGTAAACAGACACATTACCCCAAAACATGCAAGGGCTATTGCAGAAATATGTGAGGCAACTTGGTCTGCCTACGTGAGTCATAAAGCTTCCATCGAGGAAGTGACATGTGAGCAGGGTCTTGAAGGACGGGTAAGAATTGCCCAGGAAAAGAGGGACACCCTGGGTGCTGTGTGCAACCGGAGGGCCTGGCGCCAAGCAGCGTCCAGGGCAGCAGTGTGAGAAGCTGAGTGTGGCAAGATCTCAGAGCCTCAGCCAAAGATGCCGCAGTGGAGAGAGAGTTGCTGAGGACCGCGGGAAGTTAGGAGTTTGGGGAATGGTACAACACCTTAGAAATGGAAAAGGAGCCGGTTTAAGGGCGAGATGATGAGTTACACTCTGGATTCTTCCACTTTGGAACAGGGACCTGAGAGGAGAGGTGGATAGAAATGTTCCCTGCCGCCTCCACATCCAGCTCTGGGAATACTGGAGGGACCAGGCTGAGTGGGCAAGAGCGAATAAAAAGGAATCGTAAATGCTTCCAGCCTCCAAATAGCCTTCCTCCTCACGCCCTCAGATTAGATACATTTGAGTTAACACATGCCTTTTTTAGTTCAAAAGTACCCTCTAGGAACTTTAAGTAGAAAAGTCATTCTCATGGAATTGTGATTTAATCAATCAGTCGATCAACCATTCCCCGAAGATTGGGAGGTATCTGCCGTGAACAGAATTGAGAGCTGCGGAAATCAGCACTTTGTCCGAGCAGGGCAGAGGGGGAGAGGACACTGGGACCAGGTCTGGTGTGGGGGACGCCATGGGCGGCTGCCACAAGGAACTGCGTGTCTCAGCCTGGGATCCGGACCTCCAGCAGTCAGCAGGGGTCACAGGGACACATACGTGAGCAGCGAAAGAACAAAGGCACTTCCAGGGCTGGCAAGAGCGGATGCCTTCCTGCAGCCTCACGTGACTTTCACTCTGTCTCCGTCCCTCTCTCCCGCCAAGACTCTTCTGAACACTGTCAACGCTTCCTCACCTCCAGCTCACTTTTCAACTCCCTGCGATCAGACCTCCCAACCGCTCTTGTTGAGAGCGTCAACAACGTCACTATTAACCTCCCAGGTGAAAAAATCCACTGAGGAAACGGAGTCTTGATCTTAGGCACTGCCACCTCGCCTGGACGTCCACGTTCCAGCACCCTGCGTGGCGTCTCTACCGTCAGCCTGCTCCCTGCCCGCTTGCTGGTCTCTGCACTCCCTGCACACGGCCCCTCCCGTGGCGCCTGAATCATCAGGGGCTGCATCTCCCCACCCCGCTTCTTTGCTCTGTGCCTGGGTAAGCCTTACTTATCCATCAGATCTCAGTTTACAAGTCACTTCTTCCAGGAAGACTTCCTGGATCTTGAGTCTTGGCTAGGGACCTCCATTATGTACTGTCAGAAGACCCTGCATTTAGTCTACCACAGGACTTATCGTACAATAATGAAAGCTGCGATGACGTGTCTGTGTCTTCTTCTGGTCTACAATGTCCTTAGGAGCAAGGGGCTCCAAGCTCAGGGTCTAGCGCAGTGGAGTTCTCAGTGTTTGTGAATAACTTAACCATTTCAGTGCCTCCATTAGCGAGGTACCATCACCTGCCACTGCCTGATATCCTGTTTGTATTGCAATGAAGCAGATGTCCCGCGAGTAGAAATGTTGCTCTCATCACATAAAGAGACACAAAGAATTGGAGTGGAAGATCCGGGCCAATCAGCCTGGCTAACCAGCTAAGTGACCTTTGACAAGTTACTTAAGTTTTCTTTGCCTCAGTTTCCTCTTAACAAAATAAAGACAATAATAGTGTCATGGCTGGGGGTGGGCACAGTAGTGCTGATAAAATATTTAACAACTGACTCTTTAAGAAATAAGGCAGGCCGGGCGCGGTGGCTCACGCCTGTAATCCTAGCACTCTGGGAGGCCGAGGCGGGCGGATCGTCCTGAGCTCAGGAGTTCGAGACCAGCCTGAGCAAGAGCGAGACCCCGTCTCTACCAAAAATAGAAAGAAAATTAATTGGACAGCTAAAAATATATATAGAAAAAATTAGCCGGGCATGGTGGTGCATGCCTGTAATCCCAGCTACTCGGGAGGCTGAGACAGTAGGATTGCTCGAGCCCAGGAGTTTGAGGTTGCTGCGAGCTAGGCTGACGCCAAGGCGCTCGCCCCAGGCAAGAGAGTGAGACTCTGTCTCAAAAAAAAAAAAAAAAAAAAAAGAAATAAGGCAGGATCTGTAGTGTTGGCCAGTGCCCCTGGTGTAAACACTGCCCCCGTGACCAGTTTCAAGCTACCAACTTGACATCACTGATCACGGAGTTTTCCACCACGTGAACACAGGAGACGTAAATAATTTCAAGAGTGTAGATAATAACAAGATATAATAAACAACTGAAAACTGATGAGTTATAAATATTATCTTGTTCTTAATATAATTTCCTTTATTTCAAGTCTATAAAATTTAATATTTTTATAACAGCTATGTTTTACAACAAGCTTGCAAAATCCCTGAAAACGTAACAATCAACCGTTTCAAGTTGGCAGTGTTAGGCTCCAGCGCGAGGCGGGGTGGGGTGTGTGTGGCAAAAATGAGCGATCGGTGGGAAGGGCATGCCTTAAACCCGCACTTGGGTGAGGCAAAGGCATAAAGTGTAACTGTAGTGTTTGTACCCTCACAATACCCTGGAATAAAAAAAAAAAAAAAACAAAAACGAGCGATCGCTTGCTACTCTTCTTCTCGGCCTATGCCTGGGTGCCTGGGTGGGCAGGGTCAGCTCAGAGAGATGAGGAAGGGGAGGATGTTCCCCTGGGTTTTAAATCTAAGTCACGCTCTAGAATACATCGGCAGGGCCTGTGTCATAAGCTGATACTGTGATCCGTATTTGGCTCGGTGCTTTGTGTTCGTGCCTTACCTACCAAAAGCATTCTGGAGAAGCAAAGGCTTTAGAAACTGAAACCTTGGCCCTAACCGTTGCAAACTAGCATCAAACAGCACATCCTCTCTCTGAAGACTGCCGGTCCGTGTTATGCATCATGCCTTATTTCAGCATATCTTTGTGATATTAGTCAATGTTTATTGTACATTAAACATGTGAATCAAGTTTTGATCATTTCTTATAACAATTTAGTCATCTGTGATATCACATTTTTCAGCACGGATTATATTTCAGAAGTCCCTATTGAAGGTCTATCGATACACTGTAAGCAAAAAAGAGTTTCATGATTCAGTGAGTTTGGGAAATACTGCATCACAGTTATCTCTGTGGGCTTTAAGAATTAACTTCTCTATTCAAGGCTCTATCCCCAAATGAGAAAGCTATGCATTGTAGAGCAGCGGTCTCCAACCTTTTTGGCACCAGGGACCGGTTTCATGGAAGACAATTTTCCCACAGAAGTGGTAGGGGGAGCCCAGTTCCTAACAAGCCTCAGACCGGTACCAGTTAGCAGCCTGGGGGTTGGGGACTGCAGATGTACGGGGTTGTCTACTTTTATTGCTGTCCTTTGAATGTCGAAACCTAATCCCGTCTGAAATATTCAGCAGCCCACTTCCCTCTCATATATATAGAATGGATTTCCACAGGGTGAGAACACAAGAGGAAGTTTTTAATTGTACGGCAAGATGTTTGCTTTGCCACCAATCTGCCCTGTAGCTTAAGCATATAGTCACCTTTTCTACAAACAGCTGGACTTCTGTGTGTTTGGCACTCGGATAGTGAGCTATCCAAATCCAATCAAAAGCCTGTAGGTGACCATTAATCTTTGAGATAGATAATATAAGGAACTCGATCATAGTTATAAGCTCTATCATTGTATCCAGTTAAATTGTCAAAATCACAAAACAAAAGCAAACACCTATATACTTGGAATGCTTTCTTTTACCCAAGTAGAAGTGCTTTTATAATTACAATTTAACATGCCTTCAGCTTTATGTGAAGGTCAATATAAAATATAGTTTTATTAAATAAAAATTCTACATCTGTTGTAAAGGCACTATTGAAGTATGAAAATAATTCCTGTTGACATAAAAATCAGATATTAAATTGCTCTTAGAGTTTGATATAAAAGAAAATATTAGATTGTCTCACCTGAAGGCATAGCATACTTATTTTACCAGATGATGAGAGCCATGCAACTCATTACATTTCCTTTCTCTCCTTGGCTGCTAGGAATCTCAAACATAAAGTATGTGTCCAACTGAAAGAAACACCTTTTACTCTGGCTTTCTTGTACAACTATCTCTGCTCCCATCATTACAAGACTTTTATCTTTGGTTCTGCAGTCCTATTGAAAATGTAGTTGTTACTGTATACTCCTCAGTATTCTCTTTGAAAGAAGTCCAAGCATGAATAATTAATAAATGAATAAATGTGGCTTAGTAGGGTCAGCTTAGTCAGCTTGCCACTGCATCATCGCTATGTCTTTGCAAGTGCCAGCAAAAGTTATTCTGTTAAGCACCACTAAATGTCCCCATCATTACAATCAAAAGAAACTATTTCTACTTCTTCAGACAAATGGAAAAATGAGTATAAAACCTTAAAATCAAATTCACAAAGAATTGAAAAGGTTTGGTTAAGAAACCAATTTTGCTCTTCCTCCTTCAAACATTATAAGAAGTCCCTAGAAATAACATTTGATTCAATCTCCCCACTTTCCTCCCTCACACCCAATCATGAAGGCTGGCGGATATGAGAAGTGATGGGTCTGAATAATTGCAAAGTGAAGAGCTGGCCCTGGGTGATAAAAGCCAGAGCCAACCATGCTTTGGAACTGCAAGACTGTACAGAGAAATGCAAGTGGCGACTTCACAGGAATTCTCTCACTCTACTTTGTCTGGCCCCGCAGGGCATCCGCAGAGCTGGAAGGACACCTAGATATCAGGGAGCACTGGGAATGAAAGGGAAACTGCGTCCCAGAGACGGGAAGTGCCCTGCCCAGGATCACACTGCCTGTTAGTGGCAAAGCCAGCACTAGAACCCAGATGTGCAGAGTCCCACCCCAATTTGTTCTACTGAACCTGCTCACTCCACCAATATTATATTTATGCAAGCAATTTTCTACCTTTTCCCTAGTATTTTCATTCCCAAACAAGAAGAAAAGCTAGAATAGTAATCACATTGACACCCTCGCCAACCATCATGCCTAGTGTAGAACGCCAGCATGGGGTTTGGGCAACGTATGCATCGCTTATGATGTAAGTGACGTGAACGCACCGAGATGCAGCAACGACTAAGGAAGGAATGGAGAGAATTAGAAGATATACTGATATAAAGAAAGTTTTAAAAGTGATACGTACCTTAAAATTTTCCTTTCCTTTCGAGTTTTAGGCGAGTAGTTTAAGCGCTGTGTAAGTCTAGAGGAAGAAGAATAGTAAAGTCTCACTCTAACCCCGCAGTCCCCTCTCAGAGGTGCAGGAGCCGGAAGCCCACAGAAGTGCCAAGGACGACAACATGAGCCATGCAGGGGTGAGACGAGGAGAGTAAACTCAAAGTGAGAAGGAGAAAACACATTCTGTGGTTTTAAGTGGAACTAATTGATGTCTTCAAACCCTACCTTTTGATTGAATTGATCTGCTGCAATTTCGCAGTAGAAAAGTGACAGGGAAAGAGAAACAGTTTCCTTGGTATTTTCAGTTCATAGAATACTAGGACATCCACTCATTTATTCACCTGTTCCCTCATTCATGTGCTCATCTGCCTATTCCTTCATGGAGTGTTAAGCACCAGCACCGGGCAAGGCACGGTGTCAGCTCTGTAGGAGGGTCACACAGGCACATACGACGTGGCTTCTTCAATAAGAGCCTTGCAATGTTGCGGGGAAGAAAGATATCAACAAAGAATTGTTAAGTACCCTAAAAGAGGTGAATATAGGCAGTTGGAAGTTCAGGGAACAGAGAAAAGATACTTGGCTGAAATTATTCTGAAGATTTGCTTCCACCAAACAGGCATTATAAAGAAGGAACAAAGAAAACACTTCTCTGCCTTTCATGGCACACTCATGCCTGAACTACAACACGCAGCCTGGGTGGCTGCAACTTAAGAGAGACAGAAAATGGGCAGACACTAAAAATGACCAATGACCACAGGCAGGAAGAAGGGCAATCTGCAACAATAAAATGTAACGCTGCTTACTGAGCTAGGGCGGGCCCTGACCCAACAACTGATATCCTTCTAAGGCACAGGAAATTTGGACACAGACACACAGAAGAAAAATAGCCATCTGAAGAGGGAAACAGAGACTGTGGTGATGCTGCTGCAAGCCAAGGAACCAAGGAACGCCAAGGACCGCCAGCAACCACGGGAAGCTAGAAGAGGCAAGGAAGAATGCTGTGTCTCCAGAGAGAGCGTGGCTTTGCCAACTTCTTGATCTCGGACTTCTAGCTTCCAGAATTGCAAGGAAATAAATTTCTGTTGTTTTAAGCCCAAAAAGAGTAAGAATGCTTTAAGGCCCAGTTTAAATGTTTCCCCCTCTCAGAGGCTCTCTAGACCCTCCTTTCAGAATTAACTGCTTCCTCTCTCGGCCCCCCTGACTTACTCTTTGCCCAATCTCTTCCAAGTGCACTTGACCCGCCGTACTGTCAGGGGTTGTGTCTGTCTGTCTCACTACACAAAGCCCCTTGTGCACAGGGAATGCACCTTATTTCTTTTTCCGTTCCTAAAGTTTAGAATATCAGTCAAACATAACGTGGGCCCAAGAAAGGACAGAGAGAATTTGTTTCTCATCCAACATTTGGGAGTCGGGGTGACATGAGCCTATTTTTAAGCCACGAGAAAACGAATGAGTGTGCATGCTTCTGTGAGCGTCTCGACATCCATTCTGGGCTTGATCAAAGCTGCTGGCATCTCTTTGACAGATTAACAGGCTACACTTGCCACTTTCTTGGCATCTGGCTTCTATATCAACTCTCTGGATACTGTCTATTTCTTTTCTGGAAGTAATCACAAAAAAATAAATCAGACTTCCAGCATTTATATTCTTTCTCTACCAAATTCCTTATTTCTCTCCAAATTACTCTTCCACCGAACAAAAGCTCTCTCAAGGATTACAACGTAGGTGAAAAGAGTGCAGGTTCTCTGTCTCCCTAGAAAAACAACTGCAAGTTGGCACTGCCACACGGATTAGAAACGGCTGAAAGGAGTGTAAACAAAGGGTAATGATAAATGGTTATGTTGCAAGCGGGTGGGAGGTGTTAGTGGGGTGTTCCATGGATTGGTGATGGGCCCGGTTTCCCTTAACATCTTTATTAATGATGAGGTAGGAGGGAAAACACTCACAGCACGTTCATTAAAGGCAGGAGGATGCTAAATTTGGGAGGTGTTGCAAACACACAAAGGACGAGGAAGAAGCACAAGATTGGGATGGTGGAGACAATCTCAGCAAAGAAGAGCAGGACAGGATTCACCCCAGGAAGGGACCCCATTCAACGGGCAGAAGCCACCTGATCCTCAACAAGGAAAACATATGACGTGGCTTTCGTCTGAAATCCTTTATTTAGAGAAAATAATTTTTTTGAAAAAACTTCAATGTTTCTGTTATATGATGATATGGTGCTTTTGGGGGGGTGGGAGGGAGGTGGCGTGCATACTGGTTTAATCCTGGAAGCGTTCAAAGAGTTAATCTGTTTTCATGAGTCATAAAAATCAGAGGACCTAAATAGAAAACCACATACAACTCCTGGACTTCAGCGAGAACAGAAAGACAAAAAGCAGTCTCCACTGCACCCTGAATAGTAATGGTCTGACTTCTAAGTCAGAGACAGAGAATATTTCAACCCTGCTGACCTTCTGGTTTCTAGGATTAGGTCTACCATTAATTTACTGTCATTTTTTTGAAGGTTCTCTTCCTTTTCTGGGCTTATCTTTTCCAGAATGTTGTCCCTGTCTTCCAGAAAGGTCTCCTCCTCCCAGGAATGCTGAAAGGAGTGTGGTTGGTTATCAATCCTATTATGCAATTTTTAATTTAGTGTATCAAGGCATAAACTTCATTAGGAAGACCTCTATGAGTCGTGTGAAGGAGAGAAATCTGTTTCCTGCCCACAGGAATAACAGATGGAGAGCTATTTACCTTATTTTCAAAAGTCAAATGGTAAATCTGGAAGGATAAAATAAAGCTAAAGACTTCAGAACATTAAGCTCCTTGAAGAAAATTGTTGCATAAATAATGTATTACGAGCACTTAAAAATCTTACCTGCTTGCAAAATTTTCTTGAGTCCTCCCCACAGCATCCAATACAGCAAAATATTATTCTTTCTTCATTCATTCAGGATGTGCTGAACACCTACTGTGTGCCAACATGAGTCCTGCCCCAGAGGAACTCAGGGCAATGCAAGTGACAGATACAAATGGGAATTTGTTGAAATATAATTTTCAAAGCGTTACGGGATACAGTGGTGGTGATGTTTGAGCTGGGTCTTTATAAATTGAAGAGTTGTCCAGTAAAAATAAAAGGTCAGGCAAAGGACAATGTATGCAGAGGTATAATGACCTAACAATAAATACGATGTTAATATAATTTCTAGAAATGGCGAGTAGTTCTGTGAGATTGAAATAAATGCAGGGTGCACGAAGTGAAGTAGCAGAAGATGACGTTGTGAAATGAAAATTTCCTGAGTGCCAGCTACTTGGGAGAGAAGAGAAGGAAGCGCATCCCCGCTGTAGGGGCAGTTTTGCTGGGTTGGATTTTGCTGGGTTGGATTCACCATGCCAGGGAGACTGGCTGTATACAACAGGGAAGCATTAATATTTTTAAAGCAGAGAATAACGACACCCTCAAAACATGGGTCAACCTTCTATTTTTGCTAAATAGATTTTATTTACTTAAAATCTAAATGCTTGGACTGATAAAATAATGTCTGATATGCAGAAAACTACCTCAATATTAAATATTATAATACGGCACTGGTAAAATATGCAATCATGTACAATCTTGTAGTAGGAAGACCTCAACAAATTTATATTTAAAATGGGTTTTTACAAATCACAAACATTTCTGTTTGTAAAAACAAATGCATTTTAGATTTGGCTTTAATGAATGTTCCTAACATCATACAAAAACAACCATTGTGTTAGGATAGGCGACTTAACATGGGCACAAGAAGAAAATACATTAATTACTATTTCCACTGTCTTTCTCAGCGTGCATCAGATCACTTATCTTCATATTAATATGAGACTGTGTGAACTCAGTCCCAGTTGGAGAATCAGGATTCCTGACTTCCATTCCTTCTAGCATCTACCTTGATGACTCTGGGCAGTTAGACATGTTCCATTGCTCTGCCCTTCCACATCCGTAAAATCAAATTTATGATACACCGATAAAATAATTTAAAAAACTAGATTTGCAAACAAATAACTGTCAAGATCTTCAAGTAACATAGCCAGAAAAAATGGGGACCTGGCAAGGATACTGTTGAGGTGATTCAAATATGAAACAGGTGAAAGAAACAGATGACTTTAAAGGTTTGGGTCAACTCTGAGATTCTATGATGCCATGACGTATGCCCGAGGTACGTTAGTATCAGATCGTGTTGTCATTGGCTTACAGGAAAGGTCCATAGCTTTTTTCAATATAAAAGATCTCAGTGCAAATGAAGAGTCGTCTCTTAACATGTCACCAAAAAAGACCAGCTATAGAAGCTACAGAACACACTGACGTAGCAACTTAGTAAACGGTTTCTGAGCTCCGATTTTTTGCTTTCTGAGTTTAAGAAAAAGACAAAATACCCCCCACCCCCCTAAAAAAACACCCTCTATCTGACAGCCAGCACCTTTGTGAGGCTGAGTTAAGGATATTTGCATTGAAAAGTTTCCCAAGGTGTTACTGGGAGCCCCAGGGTTGCCACTGCCCTGTGAAGGACGCAGAGAGAAAACTGCTACGGCAAGGATGCACTTCCTCAGCCCTCCCTCCTGGGTAGCCAGCACCCAAGGAATGCTCATTTCATAGTGAACATGGAGATCGTCTACATTTTTTTGTCTGTTACAGCTCTGGCCTGGAGGTCATGCTCACCAAACTGCCTTGACCAATGTAGTCCTAAGCATTAGTTTTAACCTGCAACATAGACCACATCTCATACTATTGCACACTATTTCCCAAGAAAATGTAACTTAATTCCAGCTGATGCAAACCTAGATCCTCTGCAATACCCAGGATTTTACTCAGTAGCTTGCGTTCAGGATTTCAGTTTTTTATGGCCTGGGAGAAACAATTATAATAGCCTTCTCTTGTTCCATCTTTAAATGTGGGTGAACCAAACTTCTGTCTAAATAGTAGCTGTGTGGTTTGAGATAAAGTTAGAAGAGTTAGGCTTGGTAATGGTGAAGTCCAGGATGATGTGTGCTCCCGACAGTAATCTGTACACTTTGCATGACGGAAAATGATCATGGACTATGTTCCTAAAGCCCCCTTACACACACACACACACACACACACACACACACGTATGTCATTAGTCACAACAAAATTAGCAAGAGAGCAGGTAACACAGAGCCTTAAGTCCCTGCAAATTTCAGAGAGTGGATTAGTAGAGTCTTAGGTAGGACCAAATATTTTTACTTGCTAACTCAAATCTATCCCTACAACTCTTTATGTCTATTCAGTTGACTTCATAGAAACAACATCTTTCTTCACCAGGGTAAATGTCAATGATCTCATTTATGTAGAGACCTTTTGGTCTTGTTATCCAGCTCTGAAGAAAGAAAGGAATCCATTTTGGGAGACTTGCTCATTTTTCTAGGAAGAATAAGATAACAGCTATGATGTTTCTAGAACGCCAGAAAGAAATGGGTTTTTCTGTTCCAAGTCAGCTTTTCCCAATACTTCACATTTGTAGAAGAGTCTGAATCAGAAATTAGGTCACAATTAGCTATTTTTTAGTGGTGGCTAGAAAGATGTAAGGAAAAGTCAGAAAGAAGAAAAGAAAGCAAAGGCTTTGCAAGGGGACATACATCCACGCGTAGACAGAATTTCTAGCAGGGGGTTTAGACAGCCAAACCTTTGAGCTGGAAGCTTCCCTGCCCTCTCTCTTTTTTTGTTCAAAGGCCTGCAGGCTCCTGGTAATCACATGACCCCAGTGATTCCAGCAATATCTAAATATCCTAAGGTCTTTGACACCTCTGAGACTGGCTTGCCGAAAATGTGGCCAATCCAGTTTTACTCCACAAATGGTCAGTTTATAAACTGCAGGGATCCATAGGCTTATATGATTTGCTAACTAAGCCAAAACATTTGGCATTTCATTTTAAATTTCGAGATTAAAATGCTTAGGTTTTTAAAATATAAAATCTAGATTTCCAACACACTGTCATTCGATACTACACAATGGCAGAAGTTTGGAGAATCTTATTTGTTCTCTGAATAGTTTCCAATCTACCCTGGACCAGATCTGTTTCTGGTGTAACAAGCTAGACTTTTCAGCAAAATGCAAATTTCCTGCTAACAGTTTGGAGGCACAGAGTAATGGAAATCACCACTAATCACATAGCCCAGAGGTTTTTACAGATCCAAGTGCAAAGCTGCCCAAACAATTAGTTCCCCTGAGATCTGTTTTCAGATGGAAAATCTAAATAACTCTGTCATTTCTGGACCAAATGCCAAGTTGCCTCTCTTAATGAGGATGCAGGTGTATGAATTCTATGCCGAGTAGTTGCAAATTGGCCACGAAACACTCAGGGGCGCGGTGATAGTGCCACAAGGGCTGAGAGTTTGCTTTTAAAAGCCCCCTTCCACCACGTCCCTTCCAGGCACTTCTTTATCACCCATGTGACACATTAAGAGGAAGCGTTAATATTACATAGATGCATTAAGTCACACAAGTGGTTTGGTGCATTTCACTGGGACCTCAAAGCATTAGGCCACCGAGGTGTGCAGACAAAGGGAGGAGCGGGCCCTATCAATTCCATTCGAAGCTGCGTTCTGAGCATGCATCACAAAGAGGCACAGTTGCCCAGCCTGGGCCATTAGGCAGCATTAGCCAGCTTCACCCAACGCTTCTGATTAATAATTGATCCACGCAGGAGAGCTCAGGCTGGGCCGGAGGATGCCTTCTGGTGCGCATTAGAAAGGAGCGTCTCCAGGGGCTCAGAGCACTTTGTCCATTTAACAAGTCAATCTATAAATGACGGTCAGTCAACTCTTGCTTATTAGAAACTGATGATCCCATTCCTGAATATTTCTTGTGCTTTACTGTTCATCTTTCTCCTTCTCGTTGCCTTCCCTCTGGCCACACACAAGCTCACCGTACCGCCCTAGTCGGTGCTCTGACTACCACCCTGGTCTCCTTCGCGACTGCACAACTGACTCCCCAGTGGCTGGAAGTGCCCTCAGCCATAAGCTTTCTTCGGGATTTGCCTCTGATGAGACAGTTGCCTTGCCCAAGGCCATGTTCCCGCCCAGGGCAGCTGCATCCACAGACAGGTCAACGAGAGAAGTGTGAGTGTCCGGCCTGCATGCTGCAGCTCAGCTCTGAGGGACCATCCCAGCTTCAGAACTCCCTCGGGGATGGCTGGGCCCCTGAGGCAACGTTGCAGCCCAACTTCTTCTGTTCATCCCTGCTTTCCCTTCTTCCCTCAGGTGTCGTACCCAGAACACTGCCTAATAATCTTCCTGCACAATCTCTAGCTCCGAGTCTGTTTCCCAGGGAACTCAACTGATACCTGGAAAGGAATATGTGCAGCTTACCTGCCAACTCAAGAGGCTATTGTGAGGGTCCAATCAGATAGTGTATGTGAAAGTTCTCTATGAATTGTAAAAGATATAAAAGGGACACTTATTGGACTTCCCCTTTAACTAAGACACCATTAAATTATGTATTTATATGTGGGGCAAACAAAAGCATAGCCTTCCTATGTTCTGCAACTTTACAGTTTAAATACAGCTAGAGGGCCCAAGCTTACTGAGGCAGGAATTCAAACAATGCTAAAACAGCATCCCTTTAGCATATTATATCACTTACATTTTTATTCATTTATGACAAGTCTTCCATGAATCCAAATTTGAGGAGTGTTGCTGGGATTTGTGGGGGTAAATCACCTTTCTTCAAAAAGCATCAAAATAGCCTAGCACTAGTGATTCAGCCACATATATCCAAGACAGATATATTGTTATCATCTATAATTATAAACCAGCAAACAAAGTCTTGGAGTAGGCAAGGCACATATACTTGGCCCACAAACCCAAATTCTGTGAATTCATGGTGATAACATTTATAAACTAAAAACCTAGTGTTCCACTTAGGAATGTCACCTCCTCAGCAGACCACAGAACAGAAAATACACACTTTTTGAATTTAATAATGCAGAAGTCAATGGCCCAGGCAGGAATAGACCAATGTTCAGAAATGGCCACATTCCCGTCCCTGTCAGGTTTCCACATCCATATTGTCCATCCCAGCCCAGTGTCTGTCACTGTGTGCTTGAGCCATCTGAAGAGAAGATGGAGTGTCAACCCAGGCAGGAAGCAATCCGAGTGACCCTCACCGCGTTCTCTGTGGTGAGCACCCAGAGCCCAAAGGACAATATCCAGGGATCCTCAACTTCCACTGTTTGGTTTTGTATTTTCTTTCATTTGAATGGCAGTTTCTCTAATTACAAAGTGGAAAATTTTACCATGATCTCTTTATGAAATTCTTTTGCCTTAATTAAAAGGAAGTGGTAACAAACCTTTAGCACCACCTGAAAGTGCTGTCCCATTGCCCTGACACTTGTCTGCTCTATTGCACAGGGACACCTTGGGGAGGTAGGTGAGTGGAGATCAGAGTGTGTAGGTATGCGTGTGCGTGCGTGTCACTGTGTGTGTATAGATGTGTGCTTGCACATACGCCTGAGCTGCGACTGGGACAGGTGTTTTCCTGGACATACAGGTATCAGAGCCCCCAACTTAGTGATGTATGGACATTTAAAGCATAAGCAAAGCACGGAATGTACCTGGAATGTAATTTCAAATTCTGGAGACTTCTCCACCAGCATTTACTTTCATAGAGTCCCATTTCTCCATCTTCAGGTTAAGAGCCTACTTCCCTTTCCCACATTCACTAAAAGCATCAGTAAAACAACTTTTAAGACTCTCAAGAAACATCAGAATGTCTACAGTCATCAATCCAAAGGATGATGCTCTAACAAATCAAATTCCAGATGGTCTAAGAACATGAATAACAATTTTTTAGCAAAATCAGCTGCGAACCTCTGACCTCTGAAGAAAGGGATATATGTGTAAAATGCACCAATCCAGCCTTAAGCAGAATGAATGAAATGTTCAGGCTGCAGGTCTTAAGAGAGAACTCAATTACCAATGAACCATTTTGCTTAAAATTATAACCCCTGTCAAAATGAACTGCAATTAAGATTTCTCTCCAAAGGAGAAAACACCAAGAACAACAATTTTGCTGAGAATCTCAACTACTGTGTTTTCTGAATTGGGGAACTGAACCCAGTACAGTGAAGGTTAAGAGTCAGCAGAGCCCGAGAAGCTGAGAATTTCTGTAACACACTGAGAAGGTCAGAATTTTTATTCACAGAGTAACTGTATAATTTACATGAATGGTGGAGATTGTACCTAATATGATCACAAGGTATAAAGAAAATTCATTTAAATGAAATATAATCATCCTCCCTCTAATAGCATTTACAAGACTGTCTTTTAAAAATCGTCTCTAATCAGTTTCTGTTTGGGTCATCATATAGATTTGGGACAAATGAAATAATTGTTCTTTCAATATTGTGTGTTAGTACTGAACATTAGGATTCTAAGACCTCCCAGGATCACATCTTAAAACTATCTAATGTATTCCTCTTCCTCTCTGCAAGGCTGTATCTACACAGTCTGTGATAATTAAGAGTCCAACTTACTGAACATCAGTAAAATTCAAGTCCAGAGTCCATCAACCATTTCCATCACAATTTGGCTGACCACTGAGCACATTAAATTAATCTATGAGATGATTTATACAGTTTTTTTTTTAAAAAAAAACAGCATAATAGTCCATAAATTTAATAATCACTTAATATTAAATAGCATTAACAGATGAGTCCTCATTGTAGTCACCATAATAACCACAGGTAATTAATGAGTGACTTGATATCCGAATACTGTTCCACAGGTGGGCAGGGTCTCAAATCTCCCCGGTGTCAGCCCATGTCCTCATCATCCGTCTTAAAACTAGAGACTCGAAAGTTGTCCTGGCCAAACTTTCCACCTTCAGGCAGGTAAACATCATTGGTTTCATTTTGCCATTCATACTCATGCTGCTCTTGAGAATTATAATAAAGTCAAGTATTTGACGTTTACGTACCAACCATCTTTTCCCCTCATTTTATAACCAGTGAGTGTCTTTGGCTCAAAACATTCTGTCCTCATTCACTACTTGGAAATTCTTGCGGTGGACACTCTGCTTTCACCCCACTAATCATTTTTGTACGTGGTTAAGTTATTTTGGTTTTGGAATTGCCAACACCATGATTAAATGATGTTTAGAGTATTCATCCATTAAGGGTGAGCATTATTTTGTAAATGCCAAAAAATGGGATCTTCACCCTGTGGAAATTTAATAACTATTCTGTCTTCACTAAAAATGTCCTTCAGCAATAAGCTAATAAATATCCTGCCATCTTTCAAAAATAAAGGTGGGTATTCCATCTTTTAGGGCTGACGTACACACAACTTTCTCTAAGATTCAAAGACGTTTTGCCTGTTAATGAAGGGGGAACGTACTGCACAGTGCATCTTAATCTCAGAAAGGTTCCTTTTGAAACTCACAGAAAACAAAATTGCTTCCTTTCTGAAGCAGCGAAATACCGATAATTCATGGAATGCAAAAAAAAAATCATTGCTATAGAGATAATTAAAGTATTTTAGACTTACAAATACTCTTAATTCACTATGTTGAGGAATAAGAATTTTTAATAAAAGTTGGATTGGGCCCTGAGTTCTAAACATAATTATCCTAAACTTAATCCCTTACCCGTTGATCATCCTCTGATTTCAATTCTGAAAAATTTAATTTCAACCGGAATTAGTTTCTCTGGAAACATTCCTAAAATGTATTTAATGCTCAGCACTTGAAACAACATTGAGAACATGTTATCTCATGAACAGCAAGCATGGACACACCACATAAAATCTACTTTTAAAAATCACCAATAGGTTAAAGAACTCAATCTACTTCCTGAATATTATCCTCTAGAAAAGTGTTTCATGAACTGAACATTCTAACATACTCAGCTCCTTAATTACAGTGAAATTCCGTAAGAAAAGCAACACAAAAGTTTACTCCTGATTAAATTCAAACAGTTTTAATAAGGAAGGGCTAGACCCCTGTAGTGATATTATAATTTATCAATTTTATAAGCGTCTTTGTAGTATGTGTTATTTAAAAAAGGACTATATTGACTCATATATGCTTCTGAGCATTGTTTAGTTTTTAGCAGGGACAATTAAGAATAGATTTTTTTATACTTATAAAATATCTCTCAGGCAAGCATATGAGAAAACTTCCCAAACAACATCTTGCTTTATTTTTCAATATTCACAGGTGGAAAGAAAAAGAATCAAATCAGGCAATATTTCGCACTTAGGAAATGAGATGATGAAAAGTGATATATTTACTGAAGATACCTTCTGGTTGCTCAGCTGACTGCATGGCACAGTTTAACCTTAATGTTTGGGGCCTAAAAGTGTAAAATAGTGTTGATGTCACAGGGCAAGGGAGGAATAAGACTAGAAATAGGGGTTCAGCATCCTGGGAAGTTGCTACATGCTTGGCGTACCAACTATTCCTACTGAAAACATCTCAGCCTACGAGTCTTCAAACTCCACCATTATGCAATTAATCCTTTGAATTAAGCGTCCAGTCTCTATGGAGTCTTCCTTTAAAATGAAGCTCACACCCTCCTCCCCCCACCCTGGGGGAGGAATGACCCAGTAGTCTCCTCCTGCTCTTCCCTTTATCCTTATAATTAATAACATATCTATTAATACCTCATATTTATCCAACACATTAGAATTTACCAAACATGTGGGCCTATATTATCTCATCTAATCCACACAACTTTACGAGGTATTATGTTCCTATTTTAGAAATGAGCAATTTAAGGGCTCAAAGAGGTGAAACACCTACACAAAGTCCACCGGTCTGTCTTTAACATGTGACATTACACTTTCCGACATCCTATCAGCTCAGTAAACATTCAGAGGCCCTTCCAAGTGCCCACCACTGGGCCATGGACTCATCAGTAAACCCAGGCTGCTCCTTTCACCCAGCAACCCTGGGCAGATCCCTGTGCCTATAAAATAAGGAGACCAATATCAGCCCAACCTAACTCTCCAAGGAGAGTAAAGCAACGTAACTCATGTGGAAAGGATCCAGAGACTGCAAAGGGAGCTATCTAAACTGGAAGTGCTGCTATGAGCACCTTGCTGGGAATGATTGCCTTAACTTTAAAAGCAAAGGGTTGCTGGTGATTCCAAACATCCGATGATAGAGGGAGTGCTCCTAAGGGGTGAGAAAGGGAGTAGCAGCAAGACCAAGCTCATTCCATACATCATAATTAAGTCTAAGGCCCTCGCTGGGTTCAGGATCTCTAGAGCACATTGCTGCGTTAACTAACACATCGCCAGTGCCTAGTACAAAGTGCGAGTTAGGGGCAGGGCTAAGCAAAAATACTGTGGGACAAAAATATACTTAAAGAAGACCTAAAGGTTCAGACCTAAAAGCCAGGGTTCAGGTTTGCACAAAACTGCCAAATTTAAAGGACTTAGAATTCAAACCTTTTATCATACCAGGAAACCAGTTAGGAGGTTTGGGAGGGGTATACGTTGGAATCACTGCAGTTCATCAATTCTAAGATTCCTTTTTTTTGTTTGTTTGTTACATTTCTATTTGTCTAAAATTGCGATCAATCAATGCAGTGATGCAATGGCAGGTCATAGTCGTCGATGTTCTTTCTAACAAATATGTCAGGTAACAGCGCATCACACAATTGACTGTATCTTAGATTAAGTTAAGTAAATAGGAGGTTTTGAATTATCTGTTTTCAAGCTGGTTCAAAGAGCTTCTTTTCAGTTGTGCAGCTTGGCCATGCTGTGTCTTATCTGCATAGGACTTTGCAGCCAGGCCCCTCTGCTCAGCCTCAGGGCTGGCCCTCCCTCCCCACGCAAGCCCAGTCGGCATTCGGAAAGCTAGACTGCCGGTGGCAGGCGGCTTCCCTGCACAGTGGCAGAGTGGCTGGGATCAGATGGCATCTGCTCTCTGTTCTCCTCTTATAAAAACGGCTTGACTTGTTTTTAAAGCTCTGTAAACAACAAAGCTTCCAGTTGTAGCCCTACCCCTAGCAGCTACCTGGTTCTACCTGCTTCTGCTTCAAGAAGACCATTCTAAGGCTGAGCTTTGAGAAACACCCTTGGGGTTATGGATGTCCTGGCTTGGGTGCCCACTGCCACTGCCATGGCTCTGGCTGTGTCCTACGTTCTCTGTCAGAGCTTAGCCCTGCCTTTTTTTTTTCTGGCCACGACAGAAAAATCACGGGCAGCCTGCCCCGCTGCATCACCTACCTTCAGCAGCGACTTCTACAGCAAAGCAAGATTTATCTCTGAAACTTATGACCCGAACCTACCACAACACAATACACTTCTATGATGATGCAGAGGCCCGGTGTATTTAGCATGTAACAAACACCTTGACAAGAAGCATGCCACCTGTCTGCTCCGACATAAAAGAGTTTGTACAAAATGCAACAGTCACAAGGAAGAAAAGAGAAGACCTAAATCTCAGGAAGCATCATAAGGAAATGCATCAATGAGATAATTCAAAAAAAAAGAAAGAAAACACAGGAAGAAAGAAATGTGAACCACACGTAGAACTATGTGGAAAAAATCTAGGTAAAGAACAGCTGGGACCACGCTGTTTTTCCACGTCATAATCACTTCCAACACCATATTGTAACTATCTAGTTATTCGATCCCAGACCACAGCACGGTTACACACACACAATTATCCTTCCTGCAAAGCTTCTCAGACTGTGAATGAAAAATACGGTTTCAAATAAAAAACAATTTAAGCGAATATAACCGATTACTTTCCTCCCCTTCAGCATCATTTCTTTTTTTGTTTTCAAAGTTTGATCCTTCCCTCACCCCACCCACCCTTCTACACAGGCCAAATGCCAGCAGCCTCTACTTGGGATCTTACCTGAGACCAAACTGCAAATCCATCCTCAAAATTTAACCCCAACGTATTTCCTTGGACAGCAGAAACAGTCCATGTGCTCCAAAAAGGAAACCAGGCTGATTTATGATCTTGTCTTAAATTCATCATGTTATTTAAAGAGACCCCACAGCATAGGGTATAAGGAAAGGGCCCCCAAAATACCAATTAAAGGAGAGACAAATAACCAGTCAAGATATTCCTTGATAAGATCCTTAAAAATTATCTTTAATTGATGCCAAATATGGACAGATCATAAAGTGACAGAAGCAAGTAAAATTGCATAGATGAAAACTATGCGCATCAATTAGGTTTTCAATTCATAACATTCAATGTCCTCGACCTGACATATTAAACAGCAGGAGAAGGGGAAATGCACAGGAGGTGAAGATGAGACACATCCTTAACTCAAGGTATAAGCAACTGGCAAACTCAAGAAATAAAATAGTGCTTTTTCAGCTTAAATGGTTTGTTGTCCTGAGGGTGCACTTTAAATTAATACTATTCAATTTCTATTTTTAACCTCAGTAATACTTTAATGTTAGAGGTATGTCGCATAGAATTCATGCTGTCTACTTACAGCTGCTGCACAAACAGTCCCAAAACAGTGCGCTGAAGAGAAGAAAGGTGCTTCTGCAAGTTTTGGAAAGGAGACAACTTTTGACCTGGAATACTTTGCAAGGGATTTCTTGTTTTGTTTTGTTTTCTTTCCTTACACCATTTCTTCTTCTTCTGATTGTGGTACAAAATTTGTCTATACCCTTTGAAGTCCCACATCATAAAAAGTAAACTCCTAGTTAGCTCCTAAATGAAAATCACTGTGACTATGGTCAATCTCCTTAAAGCTTACAGCCCTGAGGTCAGCAGGGCCTCACCCTTTACATATGCACTGGACTTCCCAAGAAAGCCCATGGTCATTTTGCCTGAGCAAAGAGACTGGCATTTGATCCCAAGGCTTCTAAATCTGACATCCATACCCTGAATGAGTTTGCACAGTGACCCAAAGTAATGGAACAATTTTGGTTAACAATTCAGCTCCTGTTTGCTTCTTTACAAAAATGGAAAGTAACGTACATTCTTTTAAAATTTACCTGAGTCATGCTAAACATGGTCACATATACCCTGAAATTCCATGATATAAATACAAGTACTAATACACCACTAGGTAGATGAGAAGTCACCTCCCGAGATCACAATTCAACTTGGGTTGTGTTTGACCTTAAAATTTTAGTTTGTTTCTTTGTCTTCTTAAAATGAACACAAACATCAAAAGACCTCATTCTTGCTGGAAAAAAAGCTGGAAGATAACATGGTCGTTTGGCAGTTTATATTCATTCTAACAATTCTTTACTAACGGTGGTTACCACCCACCGATTCTCACCACTCCCAGGAATAAGTCATTCCTGGAAGAAAATGGGGAACTGCCTTCTGCTAATGTTCTCGTTCTCCTTTCTGTTCAATCCAATCTACCAAACACGGAATTAAAATTTCAAATTGTTAAAGAGCATGTGTTTTGAGGTCTCCTATAATCAAATGGGGGTGGGGGTAGGGAATTATTTTTACAACTTCTAGATGGTAACTAATTTGAAAAATGTGTAACTATGCACAGCATGAAGAAGGCCCTTTACGGACTAGACCAAATTTCTACTTAAAGAAATGTACTCCTCATTTACCATCGCAAGGTTTTTTTTTATTCTCAAGTGACTCAAGATTGTGATGCCACCTGTGCTTCAGTTCCACCGTAGTGGAATCCAAACCTGCCGTACCATTTCATTTTAGGGAAATGTCTGCTCGTCAGCCATTATCCCGGAGAAGGACTTGCCGCTGGTTTACCTGATTTTGCTGGGCTAACCCACTAACACCTTCCCAATGAACTGATTCAACTGGTGATCGGAACTCGAGTCTCAAGGGCAAGTGAGGGGAGGTGTGCACGGATGTGGAAGGGGAGATGCAACAACAAAAACCTTTCCTGGCTACAATCTGTCTTCTATAAATCTGAGGACAGAGGAAATTAATGTCTTTGGTCTCTCTGATTCAGATCACTTCAGGTGAGTTAACCACTGCAGAGATTCTGGATGGCTAACAGCCCTGGTGAGACCCAACCCTTCCACTGCCACCCTATTGAACTAGGGTCCCCATGCACCGGAAGAGCTAAGCTATGGCTATCAGCACGTCAGAAGTCTTCTCCCTCTGGAGAAAACACATATTCAGGACATGAGCCATGAAAGCTCAATATCTAGGAAGGGGAAGAAAAGGTGAAAAGCCTGATAAAATAAATATGAATAAGTAAACCAAAATATAGTCGTCGCTTAATAGGCAGTTTTGTTAAGTGCACCTTCAGGCCTACAAAGACATTTCAGCGCATTGCAGCGCGAAGGGGAAGCGCTTGGTCAAACGTCACATGCCTATGCTACACAGATCATCCCTGTGCTCCACTCGTGCTGAATCCATTGCAATGAGCTACCGATGGGCTAAGCAGCGTTCATTTGCCTCACACCACCCCGCACTCGTGACCTCGTCCCAATCCCAGGCGGATGGGTGCACCGCATGCAGCACTTTTCCCTACATCACATGCAGAAGAACCAACCAGTCCAGGGTGTAACTACGGAAGTACACCAAGGAGCCAGAGTCAGTCTTGACACCAGTTTCTCATCCTCTAACCCATCCGTTCCACAGTACCGAGTGGATTATTGCTGTTGGCGGAGTGCAGCGTTTCAAGTTCTGTGTGTCCTAGACCTCAAAGTTGAAATAAAAGATCAAGATATCCCCGAGGACTGGGGGCAGGTTGGCGTTTTTTACTCAACCGAGGACTTTTAAGCAAGTTGGGGAGGAATCGCCAGGAAGAGTTAAGGTTCAGACGAGAAGGAGACAGCACACGGAAGGGTTTAATGCCCTGTAGTCAGACGCTGTGCAGTTCTCAGCCCCTTGTCTTCCGCGATGCGTGTTGCAGTCACCTCACAGATTCATAGAAGTCGCACAGGAAGATAAAATATCCACCTTCTTTCTTTCGATCGAGCGAGCCCGCCTAACTTGATCTCTAGGCTGATTGCCTCACTGCTAGTTCTAAGATAGGGTGAGGGACAAGGGGCAAGAGTAACGGGGAAGATTTCCGGAAGAAGCCGGGCAGGAATGTCAGGTAGGCAGCAGCAGGTGGCCACATGCTAAGTGCAGAATAAGATTCCCCACCTCAGGTCCTTAACAAGGCTGTGAGCGCCTCTCCGTTGGTGGACAGCTGCCGGGCTGGGGCTGCAGAGGCCTGTGTTCTGTGGCTCTCTTTCAGCTGGGTGCAGGGTCCCCACGCTCTCTGGGCAGGGTGACTGGGGCAGCGGAAGTCAGATGCTCAGCCCGTGATGTGACTGCCAGGTGGGAGGATCATAGGAGCGTCATAGAAAATATCTGAAAGGGATGGGCCAGGAGGGAAGGCCTAGGAAAGGTTTTATGAACTGAGTGTTCCCACATCCACAGTGATGCCTGAAAAGATCAGACTATCACAGAGATTTGCAAAGTGCTGTTGCTAGCAGAGAAAGAACAGGGAGATGTGCCAGGAGCTCTACACTGGACCTGAGGAAGGCTTGCGTGTCCAGAGTGGCCCTTGATAGGAAACAAATTCCCAAAAGTTTATCTTGGCTTCTGGTGGAGAAGAGGAGAAAACAAGTTCACAGTTTATGTCCAGTTCAAAGATGGGTCTCAGTTCACATCCAGCATGAGGATGCCAAAGGGACCAAGTCCAGTGGATGGCTAGAGAGACAGCACCCCCCTGGATCGCTCCTCTCCAGGGTTTAGGGTGGTGTGGTCTTCTCACAGTGGTGAAATGAAAGAGTGAGGATGGAAAAAGAAAAAGCAAAATATCTGTGCCCCAACCCTTCCCCGCTTTTGTTACCTAACTTCTCAGCTGTGTATGGAGGCACTTTCTGCAGTTCACTGTGGGTACAGGATAAAGGCACTAAGCAACTATTAAATCAATTGGTTGAGTTTCTTCAGGGAACCTCGAGGGGAGGGTCAAAGTCTCTATAGACTTCAAATCATGACTGCAAAGAAAAATCAGCTCTGCTTTGGATGCATACAATAGATAAACATTTTCATTTACATCCTAAAAATGCACCAAAAAACATGCAGTATTGCACCTTTTTTTGTTTATTTGTTTTGCTTGTGTTTATCTTCGGCTAGAAAGGATATTTTTTCTTAGGTGTTGCTATATATACCTTAATAGTTTTTTGAGTTTTTCTCATAGCTTCCCTTTAAGGGATGGGCATACTGGTCCTCTCTCTGCCTAGACCTGCACAAAAACCTGACATTTCCCTGAGCAAAGGCAGGAAAATTGACTGAGTGCCCCCACCCCCACCCCCCACTGTTTCTGTTGGGCCTTTCATCCCACAGACTTGTAATTTTTATTATTTTTTTTAATTTTTATTACTGAGATCATGCATTAATTAAGTCAAGGTACATCTTAATCAAAGAGGCCATAATGCTGAATAAGAGAACATGCTTTGAGCTCCAAAAAGTTATTGTTCCCATCTAACATATGCACTTAAATACAGTACTTTATTTACTAATAAAATAGTTAATAAATGGAGGAGTGCACTTTTGGTGAATGCAAATGAAAAGGGATCTATTTTTAGAAGAGTCAATTTTAACTTAAGCTTATCCCCTATTGTCTGGGTTAATTTCTCAGCATGCGATTATAAAATAAATGTTATCAGATTCAAACATGCTTACATTTAACTCCATTTGTGCTCTCTTGCAATAAGGAGGCTAAGGTTTTACATCCAGTTCTGAAGGCCAGGGGTCAGGGTGCAGGCCTGGTGAGAAAAGACCTGTATTCGGCTCCTCCGCAGTTGAGAAAACTTAGCAGCACTGCAGATGAATCAATTAATTTAATTCTGTTATCTTTTTCTTAAGAGAATAGTCTGGATTGGGAGAACAGGGCGGAGGGGAAATCAGATCAGGACCAGTATCAGATTTACAAGGTGCTTTGTGAACCAGTCTTAAGAAATTTTGGTTTTTTTCACCTTATAATATGCAGTTCAGTTGATCAAAATACAAATAATCATTCATTGCCCATTTTGGCTGGTATATCATGTCACATATAACACATCCGATGCACTGTCTTAAATGTGCTGTGCAGTTTGCAAAGATTTTATATTGGAGTCCCATGCAAATTTTAACTTTGTATTTCTAAGTGATCATCTGGTTTTTAGTTTTAAAAAAAGTTAAAGAAGCCAAAGGATTAAAAATGTTTCAGTATAGGGAAGCACATGATCCTTATTTTACCTAGACTAGTTCATGGACTGAATTTTTTTAAGCCAGTTTTATAAAATACTCTTTCTTTTCCCATTTTTTAACAAAATGAAAATAGTTTCTTTTTTCACAGATCTTGAAAGCTTCTGGTTCACCATCCCCAGAAGCCACAATGCAACAATGCATTGACAGGTAAATAGAGCATTCAAAGACTATTTAGTAAAGTATCTACATAGTGTGACATGAGTCACTAGGGTTTTTTTTTTGTTTTGTTTAAGTCTTTCTGAGCTGCTAAGTGGGGCTTTTTGTTTGCTCATTTGCTTGGTTTTTTTTTTTTTTAAACATCGGTCAGTAGCTTGCTCTTATTAACGCAGTTTTGGTTAGCTGTGGTGCAATTGCCAGTTCTGATGTTGGCCTGTCTATAGTGGGCTATGCTGTTATTCGCATCCTCCTCGATCTCCATGTACTCAGACTTGCTGATAGTAGAGGAACTGCGGCGACTGAGGTCACTGTCAGAGGCTAAGTTAGGGGAACTAACGTGGAGCAACTGAGCCTGCTCTTCCCCCTCAGTTTCTCGGTGGTAGAAATAGTTGAAATTGGACACAATGACAGGTACGGGCAGGGCAATTGTCAGCACACCAGCGATGGCACACAAGGAGCCCACGATCTTGCCTCCAATTGTCACAGGGTACATGTCACCGTATCCTACAGTGGTCATGGACACCACCGCCCACCAGAAAGCATCGGGGATACTGGAGAAGTGCGACTCAGCTTCTTCCGCCTCGGCAAAGTACACTGCACTAGAAAACAGTATGACCCCGATGAAGAGGAAAAAGATGAGCAGCCCTAGCTCTCTCATGCTAGCTTTGAGGGTCTGGCCCAGGATCTGGAGGCCCTTAGAGTGGCGGGAGAGCTTGAAGATTCTAAAAACCCTCACCAACCGGATGACCCTGAGGATGGCCAGCGAGGTGGCCTGCTCGCCCTTCTGGCCGCCTTCCTGCTCAGCTATCTCGGTGCCCAGGGTGATGAAATAAGGGATGATGGCCACAATGTCGATGAAGTTCATGATGTTTTTGAAGAAGTCCGTCTTGCTGGGGCAGGAGAAGAAGCGCACCACCAGCTCGAAGGAGAACCAGATGATGCACAGCGTCTCCACGATGAAGAAGGGGTCCGTGAAGATGTTGGAACTGTAGACGAGCGTGGTGTTGTCGAGGCGGTGGACGGTGCCCGTGAAGTCCTTGTCGTCCTTCAGCTCAGGGAGCGTCTCCAGGCAAAAGATGACGATGGAGATGAGGATGACCATGACCGAGACGATGGCGATGACGCGGGCGGGCCCCGAGCTCTCGGGGTACTCGAAGAGCAGCCACACCTGGCGCTGGTACTCCTTCTCGGGCAGAGGGCGCTCCTCCTCCTTGATGAAGCCCTCGTCCTCCCGGAACTTCTCCATGGCCTCCTCGCCCAGCTCGTAAAATTTGATCTCCTCGGAGAACATGTCCAGGGGCACGTTGACCGGCCTCCGCAGGCGGCCCCCCGACTGGTAGTAGTAGAGGATGGCGTCGAAGCTGGGCCGGTTGCGGTCGAAGAAGTACTCGTTCCTCAGGGGGTCGAAGTAGCGCATGCGCTTCTTAGGGTTGCCCAGCAGCGTGTTGGGGAACTGCGCCAGGGTCTTGAGCTGCGTCTCGAAGCGCAGCCCGGAGATGTTGATCACCACGCGCTCGCAGCACTCGTGGTCTTCGTGCTCGGCCGGCCGCGGGTAGCTGCCGTCCTGCGGGTGGCCCGGGGCGGCCGAGGCCTCGTCCGCGTTCTCCCCAGACATCACCGTCATGGTGGGAGCGGGGCGCAGAGGCGGGAGGCCAGGCGGGAGTCCGGGCCGGGAGAGCGCGAGGGACGAGGGGTGGGGGGGACCCGAGCGCCCCCCCCACCGGAGTGCTCGGCTCCCCCACGCTCAGGGGGAGGGGCTTCCGAGCGAGCAGGTCGAGGGATCTGCGACTTCGCTTCTCCTGGCCGTCCCCTCCACCCTGCCTTTGACTCAATTTGGAATGCCCCTCGCTCACAGCAGCCCGGGTGAAGCTTTTTGCCGAGGGCTGGGTTGGGGGTTTTGCCTTTCGTTTTTTTGGTATTTCTTCCTGTTCGGAAGTGCCTTAAGGCAGTGCCGCTCTAGGGGACCGGGCCATCGCTTCGGGGGTCGCCCTGGCCTCCCCTCCCTTCCGCGAGCCCTGCTAGGACCCGGTGCACTGCCAGCTCAGCAGATCCCCACGCCTGCCACCCCCTCTGCTTCTCCTCGGCTTTCCCCCCTCCTACCCCTCTTCGCCTGCCGCCTTCTAAGCTCCCACCAGGGCGATCGATGGACGCTGCAGAGAAATAGAAAGTGGTAAGGGGGCAGAAAATCAGAAGCATTCCGATGGGACGGACATCTGAAGACACCGAAGAACACAGACCTCTGGCTTTTTTAGAAAGCACTGGACGTTCACTAGGGTTATCACATACACACAGACAGACACACACGCAGACACCCGGAAATCCAAGTTTGGGGCTCTTCCATCCCACTCTCCCCAATGCCCGACAGCCGATCTGTTTACAACTTCGTTGAACTAGAGATCGGAAAAGCGCCAAGAGACGCTGGGGGAGCTCGGAGTGCCGAGCAGCATCCCCGCACCCCGGCCTCCCCGGCCCCGTCTCCCCGAGCCCCGCTTCTGCAGCCCTGAACTGCGGAGCCCCTACCTGGCCGGCGGCTTGGCGCAGGGGCGGTGCTCAGTCGGCGGAGAGCCCGCGTGGAATGCGGCAGGTCGCCTTGCAGTACCGGGCCGGAGCGGCCGCCGCAGCGGCACCCGAGAGGCGCCGGGCCACTCGCCGCCCCCGTCTGCTCGTCCGGCGCCCCTCTCAGTCGAAGGCTCGCTGTGCTGAGCAGCCGCGGCGGAAACGTTCATTCCCTGCCCCCATTCTCGCCCGCCGCCCGCAACCTGGAGACGCCGTCCTCGCTCCGGTGCAGGAGTTCCGGAGGATGCTGGGCGGAAAAGCAAAACGCCACCCTCTCCCGAAGCTCCGAAGCAAATGACGAGAAACAGCACTCTCGCCCCCTCCTACCACCGTGGGAGCCCTTGATTCGATCCCGGAGGAGGCGGGCGGGCAGGAGCCTCGATCTACATGGCTCCGCAGTCCCTCCGCTCTCCGCACCCCAGCCTGGACCTCGCCGAGGCTACGCGGCGCGCCGGGAGCCTTCAGCAGCTCCGAGTGGGGCACGGTGCGTGCGGCTGCGGGTCCGTTCGGTCCATTTCTGGGCGCTGCAAGATCAGCAGAAACCTGAGAAAGCGCCCGGAATACCGAGCAGCGATTGGCCCACCCGGGCGTGGGCTGGGGAGGGCGGGGGAGGGCAGGAGCGGGGAGGTAGATGGAAAATATGAGGGGGTGGTTTGGCAGAGGGGGGTTGTCATTCAGTTCCCACCCTTGCCAGCACAGCTTTTTCCTCTCCCACCAGAAAAGCCGACCACCAACTCTACTTCCCCGGTGGCCCACAGCCACGCCCACGCGCGCTCCCCGCCGCCAGCGACCTTCCCCGGGAATTTCACATTGGAAATGGTCAGGTCCGACGCAATGCAGGCGGTGGTGTTTCTGGCAAAACTCCTCGGATGGGCTCGCGTTTGTGCAGTCCCACAGAAATCCTCTCCGATCGCGCCGGCCTGCGGGCCATCTCCCCCTCCCCCAGGGGCTCTGTGCGGGGCCCACCGGCTTGTCCCCGCCAGCTGGACTGGGGGGATGCAGGCTTGGCTAGAGCTCTGCAGCTGGGGATCGCTGGTTCGTTCTAGGCAGTGTTCCTGGGCGGCGGCGGTGCTAACAGCCTGTCCCTCTTTAACCTACGACGGGAGTTGGAGTTTTCTTACGATCATATATTTTGAAATACAGAGAATATGACTTGTGGGGGACCGAAGGCTTCGTGGGTTTGTGGGGTTGTCTGCCAACTTGGTGCTAATTGGGAATAATCTGAGAAGCAAGTCGCCTACTCACCTCCCACTCCACGTCCCTCCTCCCGCAGCCTCTCTCCGCGACCTAGTGCCTCCACAGGGCCACTTTCCCCGCTTGCAACTTATTCGGGAAAGGGTCCCCGCGGAGGCGCGCGGCGGCACGAGGCGGGGCGAGCCGTGCCCTGCGAGTGCGGCTCGAGCTGCGCCCCCAGAGGCGCTGCGTGCCGGCGCCTGCGGCGCGAGAGAGGCAGCCGGCAGCGCCGCTACTTCCACGGCTGCGGAGTCTCCAAGGAGGCTGCGAGAACCCAGAGTCGCCGCCGATTGGCTCCTCGGCTGCCTGGGGCCCACCCTTCGCACCCCCGCGGTTCGCTTCGCCTCCCGCCTGCACCGCCCGCCTCTTTAATCAAAGCCAATGTTTGCAGCCCCCCCCCCCCCCTACTGTGGCTAGTGCAGGGCTGGGGCCTCTGCGGGGTCGCCCGGGCAGCGCAGCAATCCGGGCGCCGAACTAGTTCAAGCCCTCCTCCGGGTTCAGACGCCAGCATTTCTTTCAGAAAAACAAAAGTATTTGTTCCTTCCCCTCCTCCAGATCCATACCCCAGCTTTTCTTTTATGAACAATGAGTTCTCTTACACTCCTCCTTCCCATATTAAACTCTGCCTTTTTCCCACCTTGCACATGCGTGTCCCTCGATCCCGATAACCCCACGGATCCCTACCTTTCTGCAGTGCTGCTTTACTGCAAATAAAAATAAATAAGTAAACAAATAAAAAATAAATGTGAAGCTCTGTGCTGAACTACTGTCAAGTCCCTTGGCTTTGTGTTGCTGCTGCTACTGCTGCTGCGAGAGTCCTATTGGGGATGACTCTCCTAGACAATAAGCGTTTTCTACCATGTTCTAGCAATACTGGGCTTGCCTGTTGTCCTCTTTCTCTACCCTACTCTGGTACCTCCCTCTTCCTGTAACCCTGTTCCTTCCTTTAAATGCCCTCAAGACCGTCATCTTCCTAGCTTCATGTGAACGCACCTGCCCTGATTCAGCATTTGGAGACTGCCTTACCAGAAGAGAGTTACAGACTGGATGGGATCTGAGGTTCCTAAATTCGGGGTTTAATGAGAGGGCATAACAGCATCAGGAACTCCTCAACATCCCTTGTAGATGTGTTTACAGCAGGACTGGACCTCCAAGGAAGTGGGAAAAAAATGCTGAGCTAGGAACTCCGTATTTTTGATGCAAGTCCTCCGTTGGTAAGGGTCTGAAGGCATTTATTCATTCAACAAATATTTGCTCAGCTGGAGCTATGTGCCAGTCACTGTTCTAGCACTGGAGTCACAGTAATAACTGTATTAGGACACATAAGTTCCCAGAGCTCATGGGACCTAGATCTCTCATATTCTGGTGGGAGACACAGACAATAAACAAATAAGCCATACATTATAACGTTAGGTATAAAGAAAATTAAGAAGAGCAGATAGATAGTGACAAATATAGATTGGCAGATAGGGACAGTCTCTCTGCAGAGGTAACATTCGAACAAAACCTTTAAGAAGAGAGAGCAAGGAATAGAAAGATCAGAAGGATAGAAGTAAGAGCAAATGCAACATGGTCCTAAGACAAAAACAAACTCAGCATACTCAGGAAACAAAAGAGGGTCAACGTGGCCAGAAAGAAGTGGCAAGGAAGAGTGTTGTAGAAGGTGGGTCAGAAAGGTAGGCAGGGGTCAGGTTGTGCAGGGCCTGATGGAAGAGACAATCTAGGGTGGAGCTGGTGAATAAAACCCCTTTACTTTGTTTTTTTCATGGCCAAGCAACCACTTGGTCTAGTGACAGGGCTGTGTCTCTCTGTGGCCCATGAAGCAGTGGCCAGTTTGGTAACTCTTTACCTTGTCTCTACACCCTGTCCTTCCTTGTATCACCTTCCTTTTCTGTTCCTCTCACTGCTCTGGGTTCATACCTCCCACTAAAGCATTAGCACATAAATCCTGTCTCCTGTTATATTTTCTAGGGAACCTGGGCTGAAGCAGGAGGAAATCAAATGGGGTATGCTAAGTTTGATATATCTGCTAGATATGCAAATGAGGATATTGAGTAGGAAGTTGGGCACATAAGTCAGGAATTCAGAGAAGGAGTCTGGGTAGATCAAGGTTTCTCAACTGTAGCACCACTGACATTTGGGCTGGATACTTTTTGATGTGGAGTGCTGTCCTGTGGGTTTTAGTATATTCCACAGCATCCCTGGCCTCTACCCATTAGCACCTGCCCTAGTGTGACAACCAGAAATGTCCCCAGACATTACCAAAGTCACCCTCAGTTGATAACCACTGGGCTAGGTGGTAGTTAAAACCAGAGTAGTGGATGAGAGCACTTGAACACGAGGGTAGAAAGGGAAGAGGAAATGTTCCAAGACTGTACCTCAGGATACTCTAATGCCTAAAGGCAATAAAAGAAGAAAGTTCCAGCAAAGGAAAGCTAGAAGAAATGACTGGTGAGGGGAGCAAACCAGGAGAGTGTAGGACCTGTGAAACCACGTGAGAACAGTGTTTTAAGAAGAAAGGAGAGAGCAACATTGTTGAATGCCGCTAATAGGACGGGTAGAATGAGGAACTCAGAAATGACTGTCAAATTTAGAAAACTCGAGTTGAAAGAGATTGAGAGAAAACCGATCACAGCGGTCAGAAACAACTCTTGGAGTTTTAGTGTCCAGGGGAGCAGAAGAACAGAGTAGTAGGCTGAAGGAAGATGAAGGGCGACAAGACCAAAATTTTTTTAAGATGAGGGCTATTACATTTGTATGCTAATGGGAATTGTTCAGTAGAAAAGAAAAAGCTGTTGATGCAACAGAAACAGAAAAATTAGAGCGATATTCTTGAAAATGCAAAAGGAGAATGGGATCTAAGGCCCAGAAGAAGGCATTGACCTTGGGAAAGGACAGCTGGTCTATGGAAATGGAACAGAACAAGAGAGAGCAAAAGTGGGAGGCAGGTGGTTGAATATATGCGGTCGTGGGAGTATGTGGACATTCACTTACACCAGGGCGGGGAAATTGCTCATGTTGGAAGGCTGCATTCATTTAGCTGCAATCAAATAAGGCCACATTCAAGCAACTTCAATCAGATATACTTTAAAATGTATGCCATTTTGTAAAAATCTAACTACTATGCACTTCATAATTTCAAAAAATGAAAGCTATTTGTTAATTTTAAAGTTAACTAACCTTTTAATGACTTTGTTTTGTCTGCTTTTGTTGGAAAGCATTTAAATATTTGGTTGCAGCATGGAGGTCTGCAGTTTCAGTTGATCTTCTAGATATATATCAGTATTTGTGACCTTAAGAGCATCTTGATTTGCGCTAGGTAGGAGAATGTAGATTCACCACAGTAAGTGGTTGAAAAGCAAGAAAGCATTTTTCTGGCATGTTGCCAAAGGTGTGGGTATTTTACTGCATTTTTCCATATTTCAATTCGATCTTTCTTAGCATGAAACAATAACTGCATGATGCCATCTAGTGAGAACTCAATCAATTCCGGCTGTAGTTCTTTAAGTGCCTTGGTGATCTCGACTAGGAGAGGCTGAAATGCTAATTTGAATGTGATATCATGATTCTCAAAGTCAGTGAACCTTTCATTGTATTCTCCAATTAATAGGTCTATAACAAATGCATATTCTTCAAATGATTTGCATATATCATCGTGCTCATCAATGGCCTTTCCAAAATTTCCTTTTGAAGAAGTGTTTTGAAAAAAGATAGCTTTTTTCAAAATGCTGGAATTTTTTTTCCACATATCATATATAGACTTAGTTTTGCCTTGCAAAGAAATATTCAAGTCATCTTGATTTGACATATCACACAGAAGCGCCACATTCCTATAGAAATCTGCTTTCAATAATCCACATTGCCGATTCTGTTCTTCATACAATTTAACTATCTGTTCTTGCAGAGATAAAACTTTATTTAACACCTGTCCCTGCAATAGCCAACACACTAGAATGATATGGCAAATCCACACTAAACACCTTATCATTCAACTTTACCGTGTTATGAAACTGACGGTGCTGTGTTGCATTTGCATGAATATAGTTAACAATACTTATAACTTGTTGCAAAGTGTCACCTAAAATAGTAGCTTTAGCACAGAGATTTTGCTGATGCAAGATAGAGTGAAAAGAAATGAGAGCATATAGATCTGTTAATACTTTTTTTATCTGTGTAATAAACCCTTCATGTTTTCCTGTCATGGAAGGTGCAGTGTCTATACATACACTCCCTAAATTTACCAAATTCAGTCCAACTTCACGACATTTATCTGGAAAGTTGTTGAAGATGTCTATTCTCTGTGTCTGTTCCCAAGAGTGACCAAAGGGAGAAACTCTTCATAGCAAAGATAATCTTCTGTTACGACCCAAAGGAAGTATAAAACCTGCACTGAGTCAGTAGTATCAGTTGATTCATCCAAAGCAATTGAATAATATATATTTTCCTTTTGATGTATTCCATGAAATTGTTCTGTTAAGTTGAAGGCTAATTCATGATGCCACTCAGTTATGGTTCTCCTTGAAAAAGGCAGTTGTTTGTACTTTGAAACGTTATCAGGGTCTAAGCATCCTACAACTTCGACAATACATTCTTTTACAATTTCTACATCACTGAATGGCTTTTCTTTTTTCCTGAGTATATGCACTAATTTATAAGTTGCTTCAGTGGCATTATTTCCAGATCTCATTGCTGCTTGAAAGAATTGTCTTTGCTTTTGCTTTTCATCTTTTAATTTCTGCCATACAACCTTTCGCCCCTCTGCCTCATATTTGTGGTCTTTATGAGTGTTATAATGCTGATAAGCATTGAATTTCTTTAATGTTGATATTGCAGTATCACGAAGCAAGCAAATCGTCTTATCTTTAGCAGAAACAACATAATACTCTAATTCCCAATCCTCATTAAAAAATCTATTTTCTTCCTTCAGCATTCTCTTGGCCTTCTTTGACATGATGGGCTGTTAAGCAGACAGAATTTAAAAATACTGTCAAGCTGTGCAACTCTTCAGAAATTCCACTTCAAACAGAAACACAGTGCACCATTGTCAAAAGCTGATAACAGACTGGCATACTTGACCCCCATAAACTCTCGCCAACCAGCTTGACAGTATTTCAAGATCATCAGCTGAACCTGAGCATGGAGAAGGAGGTTTTGGAAATTGGAGGGGAAAACTTTGAAACAACCACCTAGGAGAATTGCAAAGTGCATGGATTGGGGGATGTAGCAGGGTTGCCTGGCAGCACCAAGGGCTCGCTTGTGGTGAGAGACCATGCATTTATGCAATCAGGCCCTGGGTGTTTGAGATAAACTTGGAAATGAGTCATAATGGAATTAGTCCTGATGATGTTTTACGGAAAGATGTGTAACTAGTTCTAAATATAGTGTACTTCTTGGGATCGGTTTCATGAGTGCTGTGTAGTGGTAAGGCAAGACATAGCATGAGAACACGTGGTCTTACCAGGTAGGGATGTGTTCATGTGGACTCACCTTAGATCCTGCTGAGGACAGTGTCACAAGCAGGGGAATCGTGGCCTTATAAGGGTTAAAGTATAATTATAAAAGGTAATATAGAACCACTAGTACTTAAGAAGGAAAGTGCAGAGGTCGCCAATGATTTAAGATGACAATAAGCAGTATGGCTGGTTCCATTAACCAGGGGTCCTCTTGCTGACATTTGTGATTGGACTTATCTATGGAAGGGCTCCAGGGGTCTGTGAACCCTCTGAAATTGTACACACATTTTTGTCTGTACATGTCTATAATCTTATTTCTGAGGAAAGGATCCACAAGTAATTGTATCAAAATCTCAAAAGGAGCTTATGCTGGTACAGTTAAAAGCCAAAGTTCTTCAATCAGAGATGAGTTCTAATTCAATCAATCTGATCTTGGATAAGTCACTCCATCACTTGACATACTCATCTCCTTATTTGTAAAATATAATACCTACATCACAGGGTGCTATGAGGGTACAATACAAATCAAATGCTGATCAGTGCCTGGCATAGAATTAATGCTCAATGAAGTTCCAGCTTCAAAAGAAAGAGGGTGACCAAGAAGGTCAACCATTATATTAGACAGATCTTCAATAAACATTCACTGAGAAAAAACAGTCCCTAAACACTCAAGAATCAGAGAAAAGAACAAACGCTACCTCTACCAATCCTTACAGCTAACTTCAACATCCAACTGGATCAGAATAACTGGCACTGGACTTTTCCACCATAAACTAAAACATATGCATGAGGCAGCACTGAGCAATGAGCAGGGAAGAATGGTGATATTTTAGGAAAGGGAAACAAACGAGGTGAGCTCTATGATTGCCCTGGCTTTTTACCTGGAGGTACTTTCTAGAAGCTTTGCAGAGAGATGGAACCCAAGCAGAGTCTGGTGTTCTCAGACAGGGATTGGAGTCTAATGAGGGTGAGGCAAAGTATGGGAGAAAAAGGAGCTACATAGAGAAAAAGTACCAGAAATCTATGTGGGATCCCCCTTGCGTCTGTTGCCAATTGCTAAACTGCACATGAGTAGGGTAAATTCAGTGTAACTCTATGAGGCTGGGTTGATTTCATATTCAAAAATCAGCTGATGCACTTCACTTAGTAGGAGAATCATAGGAGATTCTCTATCGAATCAGAAAAGCTATTTGAAAAAATTCAACACCCATCTATGATTAAAACAAATCAGAACAAACCTTTCAGCACACTAGCAGTAGAAGGAACTTCCTCAACTTGATAAATGACATCTACGAAAACCCCTACAGCAACATCACACTTAATGTAAAAAAGGTGAACACTTTCCCTACGGGATTGGTAAGGCAACGATATCCACTCTTATCACTTCTATTCAACATTGTGTTAGAGCTCCTAGCCAGTGCAATAAAGACATAAAAAGAAATAGAAGACATACAGATTGGAAAAGAAAAAGTGAAACTGTTCTATTTATAGACAGCATGATTGTTTATATGGAAAGTACTAAGGAATCTCAAAAGCTACTAGAATTATTAGTGAATTTAGAAGATTGAAGGACACAAATTGAATATATAAAATAAGTAGTATCTCTACCATCTACGGTAACATCAAAAACCATAAAACACTTAGATTAATGTAACAAAATATGTTACATGTAAAACCTGTACATGGAAAACTACAAACATTGCTGGGATAAATTAAAGAAGACCTAATTAAATGGAAGGATATACCATGATCACGGTTTGGAAGACTCAATACTATTATGATATCAGTTCTTCCCAAATTGATCTTAAGATTCTATATAACCTTAATCAATATACCAGAAGACTTGGTTACAGAAATTAATTGCAAGATAAAACTGATTCTAAAACTTACATAAAAGCACGAAGGACCTAGAATAGTTAAAAGATGTTTTCACCAGGCTTGGTGCTTTGCACCTGTAGTCCCAGCTGCTTGGGAGGCTGAGACAGGAGGATCACTTGAGCCCAGGAGTTCAAGATCAGCCTGGGCAACACAGAGAGACCCCATCTCAAAACAAAAAGTTTTAAAAAGAACTAAGTTGTAGGACTTACGCTACTTCATTTTAAGTCTTATTATAAAGCTACAATAATCAAGACAGTGTGGTATTGGTGAAAGATCCATAGAACAGAATAGAGTCCAGAAGCGGACTCACACATATACAGTCAATTAATTTTCAACAAAGGAGCCAAGGAAACTTAATGGAGAAGAGACGTTAAAAATCCTCTCAACAAATGGACCTAGAACAACTAGATATCCATAAACCTTCACATTTATCTCACATCTTACTCAAAATGGATCACAGACCTAAATGTAAAAACTAAAGTTATGTGACTTTTATAAGAAAACAAAGGAGAAAATCTTTATAATTTAGAATACAAATATACAAACCATAGAAGAAAAAGTTAAGACATTGAGCTCCAACAAAATAAAAAATGGGCAAAAGATTTGAATAGATACTCAAAAAAGAACACGTATTGCATGATTCTATTTATATGAAATTCTAGAACAAGCAAACCCAGATCCAGGGTCTCCTGATATGAGGGAGGAGGGGAAGGGGATGGGGGATTCTGGGGTTCTGGATCTTGACTGTGGTGGTGGTTACATGGGTGTCTAATGTAGTCAAAACTCATAGAATGGCACACTTAAAATGGTTAGATTTTATTGTATGTAAATTACACCTAAATTAAATTTATTAACATTCTAAAAATGCCTTGTCAAAGAGTTAATATTGAAGTACATTGAGCTGACAGAAGAAATTTAGAAACTTCAGTATTTTTCAAGAGCTTGACCTGGGAAGATTTCTCTGAGCTGTCCTCGAAAGGAAGAGTATATTTAGTGTGTAGGACTGGTGGACTCTCCTGCCTTAGCAGGGCTATTTGGGCATTGAGCAGCTACCATGCCTCCATCACTGTGTAAGATGTCAGAGGCCAAGACAGGATTCTTTCCCTTAAGGTGGTATCCTAGTCACAGACGCAAACAGGTGACTACAGTGCAGCATGACAAACACTTGAATGAGACAGGCAGAAGTGTGTTGGGAGTAGAGAAGAATGGCCCCTAACCACAGCTTGGGAGCGAGGGAAGAAGTCAGGGGAAGTAACAAGGTAACAAGTAAGATGAACCCTCAAAGATGAGCAGAAGGTATGGACATGGGAGCACCTTCTAGAACAAAGGCAGCAGCATACTTTAAGGCACTACATGTGAAAGTGCACAGCATGCCCAGAAAAACAGAACCTAGGTCAGTAGAGCTGCAGGTCAAGGTCAAGGAGGCGAGCAGCAGAGGACGAGGCCAGAGAAGTTGCCAGGAGTTAGGTCATGAAGCCCTTTGCTTGTCACCGTCGTGGACCCTGCTGGCTTCCTCCCGAACTTCTAATCTTCCCTCCTTGCTCCCTAGCAGAGCTCCCTTCTACACAGCCGTGAGACTGCAGAGAAGCCTGCCACTCCACAGTGCCTCCTTTGGGAATTGGCCTGAGACCCAATTCTAGCCAAAGAGATGTGAGGGGACATCTGGAAGTCTCCAGGGAGAGGTTTCCTCAGTGATAAGACAAGGCCATAGAAAGACTGTTTTCCCTTCATCTTCTAGATGTCAGCTCTCTAGGTGGGTCACAGCTGTATCTATCCTGTTACCTGCCCAAATAATTTAGCCAACACTGTAGATGTCATAGCAGAAAGAGGAAAATAAAAACAAAAAAACCTAGAATCTGGTGACATCACTGAGCTGCTGAATCAATCAGACACGTAGCCTTCTTGGAACTGCCTGTTACAAAACTCAATAACTTTCCTCATTGTTAAGTTGGAGTTGAGTTTGCTCATTAAAGAACTTCTCATTAAAAATTTTAAACAGACTTGGCAAAATATTATGGATAATATTTGGGGAAATGATTTAGATGTAGGGCCTTGTGTCAGTTAGAACTCTTCAAAATGTGACCACGGTTAAGTGGTGCACGATTGTATTTCTTAACCGTTGCCCACTCATCACCTTCCTTCTAAGTGGATCACCTTCCAATCCACTCAGACTCCACCTTACATGGAAGCCCAGAAGTCTTTCAGAAAGAAGAGCCGACTTTCCTCTTGCTGCTGTTGATCACCTCTCATAGTCACGAACAAAATGTGTTATTTTAGAATAGACCCCTCTCCACCAGAGGTGAGCACGGGAGGAACAAAGGATTGAAAAGGACACATACAGAGGGATCGCAAGAAAGCATCACAGGCCGGTTTGAGATCAGAAACCAAGAATTTGAACAAATGCTGATTTGGTGTGTTTGTGTGATTTTTTCTCCAAAAAAATCCAGCATCTCAGGTGTCGAATAGAAAAGGAGGTTGACAGTATCTGTTTAAAAAAAAGTTATTAAAATGATATGTGTATCTATAACTTACAAAATAGATTAGAGCTTCAGAACATAGATTATAATTGCTAGCTAAAAATCCATATAATAGAAGTGTTTACATCTCAAGTGTTCTGTAATAAAAGCACATCTACCTGTTGGCATTGAGCTTTGAGGCCTCTGTTGCCTAATTTTGTCTGTACTGCAGCAGACCCAGAAATGTTCTCAGAGGTAAATTTTGCTCCTGCTGTTAAGTATCCCCTTATCCCTGCAACTTATCAAATCTCAATCGCAAGAAATGCTATCCATGAACGATTGTTGGAAAGATAAGTGATACAGACATTTCATAGAGCCGCACTGTCCAACACCAACACAATAGCTATTAGCCACACATGGCTATTTACATTTCAATGAATTCAAATACGAGTTGAACCCCAGCTCCTCAGTCCACTGGCCACACGTTGAGAGTTGAAAACCACATGTAGCTGGTGGTTACCATATTGGACAGTGCAGATATAGAACATTTTCATCATCACAGAAAGTTCTCTAGACAATGGTCCTTTAGAGAGTCTACCCTTGGGTCAACCTGGGCCCAGTGAGCTCCATACAAGGACAGCATGGTTTGGGGCTCTCAAGGAATTGTTTTTATGCTTTTGGCATGCAGTGAGGAACATTACAAGAAAAGCCCTGTAAATTCGTAATGGTAACTACTGTCAGGAATTTGTGGAAGGCATCATCCTCCATGGTGCAGTGTCTTCTTCTGTGAAGATCCCCAGGAAAAATATCAATCTCGGTGGCAGAAAAAGCTATGGTTCTCTTGAACATTGCGTTGTTTTCACCTTGTGTTTACTATGATTCTTGAAGCTGATGCATGTGCCTTATCGTCTTCAAGCAAACCCACAGCCACAATTGCAGCCTTCTTCCCAAACCCAAACAGGACCCCACATGATGCATTTCTGTGTGGGGGTTGTATGTGTGTGTGTGTGTGTGTGTGTGTGTGTTCTGCTCTTATTTCCCTCCAAATTTTAGTTTATGCTTTTGGGTTGTATATATTTTTTAAACTGCTTAAATTCTTCTTGACACAGAAGTAAAATATAAGTAAACAGAATCATGCATACGTAAATACTTGTATGCATACCATTATCTTTCACTCACAACGCAGATATGTGTCCCCGGGATGAGAACATTAGTAAAAGCACAGACCCTAAATACAGCCCTTAAGTACTCTAATTCATCACCTCTCAGCCACCCAGGACAGTACCCTAAACCAGCGGTCCCCACCATTTTTGCCACCAGGGACCATTTTCATGGAAGACAATTTTTTCCACAGACCAGGGAGGGGGAGGGATGGTTTGGGGATGATTCAAGTGCGTTACATTTATTGTGCACTTTGTTTCTATTATTAGTACATTATAATATGTAATGAAATAATTATACAATCACCATAGGTCGAGGACCCCTCCCCTACACCATTGCTTTGCTGTACATGACAGATTCGTCGTAACCCAGGTGTCAGTGTCATGTGACAAATATTCAAACCTATATTAAAGTGTTAGGCTTTTGGAGGCGTGCCCTATCCGACATGCAGTCGTTGCTGGCAGGTAACAGGCAGAAGATGGTCTGGCCTATATTGTAGCAATTTTAATGGTTTCCAGAGTGGTTGCAGCATGTTTTTATGAATACTATAAATTTTTTTAAACCCCAGTCATTTAGAAGCAAAATGGTGTTGCTCTGACTTCAGATGACTAGAACCTTCTAACATGCCCCTCTCCCCTCTGTCACTGATTCCATGGCACACATTTTACTCACACAAGGTATGAAGCCACAAATAAATACTATGCATAATTATCCAACATAATGAAATATAGGGATACCATAAAGAAATTGAATTTAGAATTTCCAAACCAATTTTGTTCCTTTTCTTTTCACATCTCACCCCCTCAAAAAAAAAACCCATTCTGAATGTCTTGCATTTTCTTCTCTTTATTCATATCAGTTAACTCTTTACGGTACTGAATATTTACAAGGCACATTTCTTTTTGCTGTGGAAAAGGCCAAAAAAAAAAAAAATGTGGTGCCCATACCCTTGATAAATTCGTAATGTTTGTTTAAATGTATAATCTTTGAGGAGACAAGACATACAAATGGAAAATGAGAGCCTCCGAGGCTGGCCAGTGGCAGCACAGTCTAACGTGCTCTAGCGGGCTTTGGAGACAGAGAGAGGCAGGTCCCACCACACAGGAGCACCCAGTGCAGCCACCTTGCAGGAGCAGTGATCTCCCGAGGGTGGGCAGAGGGGAAGAGAAGGCTGCAATTCCAGAGGGAGGGAAGGCAAGAGCAAAGACACAGACGTGAGCAGCACGAGACCTTGCAGGGCAACAAATAGGTGAGTCTGGTGGAAGCACACTCAGGTGGAGATGGTAACGCGCCTAAGATGACAAAACAGGCAGGTGGGAGATGACAGGCCAAGGAAGGCACCGTGAAAGCCCGCACACTCGGCAGTCCACCCTGGGACAACCAAGCGTTATCAGTGTGATGCCGATTGTTCTTAGCCTCAGAAGGAACAAGAAGAGCCAATTCACAGCCAGTTTTCAGTGATATAGAAAAAGAAGGTGGATTCCCGAAGGCAGTTGTCACCCAGCCCATGGTAGTAAATTGTCTTAATCTTTATTGATGTACCATACCTTATACTTTTCAAAAACTCTAATGCATAATTGTTTAATCCTCAGATAAACCACTGGAGGTAGGGGAAGCAAGTATTTCTTATCCTAACATGGTAAGGACATGGAACAGGAAGAGCCCCCCCAAGTTCACGTAGGCAACGGTAGACCAGGGCAGCAAACACAGACCGTGATTCCCAGTTTGTTATTTTCCCTTTACGCCATCCCGCCTCGAATTGCTCCTACTTCATTTTCATAAATTTGGAACATGGAGTCCATTGTCAATGACTTTGGGATTTTCTCCTTAAATACCCCATTCTAAGAAACACACTAATTAGAGTAGGAGGGGAATGTGGGTTATTCAGACATTCCAATTTGGAGGGAGATATATGAAAATTAATAAGATTGTCCATTCTGTCTCCCTTGATTTTTCAGGCTTGGGAGACACACCTCTTTATTTGGGCTAGTTTGGGTTCTATTGTGCCTGAAGACAACAGGATGGACGGTTTGACATCCTGGGGGCTTTGTGAGCTGCAATGATCGTGTGATTCATTCCGCCAACAGTTGGCTTGGATGACATTGTCAGGAGTCCAAATCTTACTGAAAGTGCATCAGAGAGAAATGTAACTGGATGTAAGCAATGTGCATATGTAGAGTAACTGTAAATATTTTATAGACTGCAGCACAACCGAATTAAATACTTTTACTTGGACAAATGAATTCTATCTTCAAAGCCACTGCAAAGAAGCTTATGTATCAGGCACAATCATTTTGCAAATAACCGAACACGTTGTGGTTCCCAAATAACTGCATTTCTCCAAAATCTTAGTACCTCCTGGGCACTGTGGGGAACAACCTATTATCCTTAAGAAGAAATCTTTCTCTCCTGGCAGCCTGATTATACAACTCATCTATTTCAGTAATTAATTGGTTGAGCCATATGTGTTTGTTCCTTCTAGGCTGTTAAGCCTCCACCCTGCCTTTTCTCTCGGAGCAGTGTCCAGCTACTTCCTCCACTCAGAGCGATGACCCATTTGACAATGTCCCGGTTCCCAAAGGTCCCCTCGTCAGCGCCCTGCCGCTGACCACGGCTAACACTTAGCACTTAGAGTTCATTTTCCAGCCCTCCCTGCAGACTGCGGCCCACGGTGCTCTCAGCCGCGGGTGGCAGAGAGCCTCAGCGACCAGGCGCTACCCGGAGGTTGGGAGAGGCCACCCCGGCTCAGCACCGTCCCGCCCGCGCCCTCTGCCCCGCAGCCTGCCCAGTCTCTCCGTGCGTGTTCTCTGCAGCCGCCCTGTTCTCACGTCCACATGTGCAATCATTTCTGAAAGGACCTCTTCACCGATCCCTCGACCTCAGAAGACACCCTGGCCTCCTACTTCACAGAGAAAGACAGAACCCGCGAGAGGGAAACCCCCGCACCCCGCTGCGATCCACGAACAGCCCGCCGACCACTCCGCAAGGCCGCACCGAGCTGCGGGGCCCGCCCTCCCACGCATTCCCGCCTTCCCGCCCTCGCGTTTTCAAATTCCCCTCAAGTGGATCCTTCTGGAAGGCTCTTCCTTTCCCCTTCTGAAAAACACCAATTTTGAACAAGAACGAACACGTGTCTTTATTCACACACATGTACACATAGATACACGCACTTAAGTCTGTAATTCATTACTTCGTCATGTACTTTTAACACACCTTTTGGGCTGGTGTTGAAGAAACTGGCTTTGTTAAATATTGAAAAGGTAGAAATTAACATTTATTAAATAGGTTTAAGACAAAAAAATCCAGCAAACAACCAGTATGCACCCACCTTCAGGTTTAGTAAATAAAACATTACCACTGCCTTCGAACCCCCAAGGGTCTGCCTGTATCTCAGCTCCTTCCTTGCCCCCTGCCCAGAGGTAAATGCTCTTCCGAACTCTTGTGTCATGCTCTTGCGTTTCAGTATAGTTTTACGACATTTGTTTTATAACCTTACACAGGTACTGTAGAATTCTGTGGAATTTTGAATGCATAGGTTGTGCATTCCTAATCCAAAAATCTGAAATCCCAAATCCAAAATGCTCCAAAATCCAATGCTCCTTGAACACTGATGTGATACCACAAGTGGAAAATTCCACGGGTAAGTACTTGACACAAATTTTGTTTCATGCACAAAGTTATTAAAATATCGTATAAAATTACCATCAGGTTATGTGTATAAGGTGTATATGGAACATAAATTTTGTGTTTAGACTTGGATTTCATCTCCAAGATATCCCATTATGTACATGCAAATATTCCAAATCCAAAACATTTTTGGTTTTTTTTGTTGTTTTTTTTTTTTTGAGACAGAGTCTCACTCTCTTGCCTGGGCTAGAGTGCCGTGGCGTCATCCTAGCTCACGGCAACCTCAAACTCCTGGGCTCAAGCGATCCTCCTGCCTCAGCCTCCCCAGTAGCTGGGACTACAGGCATGCGCCACCATGCCCGGCTAATTTTTTTTTGTATATTTTTAGTTGTCCGATTCATTTCTTTCTATTTTTAGTAGAGACAGGGTCTCGCTCTTGCTCAGGCTGGTCTCGAACTCCTGAGCTCAAACAATCCGCCCGCCTCGGCCTCCCAGAGTGCTAGGATTACAGGCGTGAGCCACCGCACCCGGCCCCAAAACATTTTTGTTCCCAAGTATTTTGGGTTAGGGATACTCGACCTACAATAAAAGCCCCCAACAGAATGTGTACTGTTTTGTCACTTGCTTTTTTTTGAAGAACATTATGTTCTTGGAATTCAGTCACGTTTCATTGCTGTGTAATAATTTATTTTATGAGTATATAACAATGTATTTATCCATTCCACTTTTGACACATATGTGAGTTATTTTCAGTTTGTCTTGCCGTTATAAAGATTGCTAGTATGTTTTAGTGTACATGTACAAAAGTTACTTTAAAATCTATACATTGAAAGGGAAGATCTGAAACATCAGATATAGTTTTAGTTTTATAAGATAATTTGCCAAATTATTTTCCAAAGTTATTGAATTAATTTACACTCTGAGAAGCAGTATATAAGATTTATATTTGTTCCACGTACTCACCATCACTTGCTGTTATTCAAACTTTTTAAATTTTGCCATTCTGATAGGTACGAAGCATCTCATGTATTTATTTTAATTTTTAAATTTTTAAAAATTGTGGCAAGGTACACATAACATAAAATTTATTATTAATATCTTAACCACTTTTAACCGTACAGTTCAGTGACATCGAGTACATTCACACTGTTAGACAACCGTCTCCATTGTCCATCTTCAGAACTCTTTTCATCTTACCAAACTGAAAAGCTGTATCCATGAAATGCTAACTCCCCATTCTCCCTCCCCCAGCCCCTGGCAACCACCATTCTGCTTCCTGTCTCTGTGAATTTGGCTACTCTAAGTACCTCACGGAAGCAGAATCATACAGTATTTCACTTTTTGACAGGCTCATTTCACCAACATAATGTCCTCAAGGTTCAACCATGTTGTAGCATGTGTCAGAATTTCCTTTCTTTTAAGAGTAAGTAATACCCCCTTGTGTGCATAACCACATTTTGCTCATCCATCCATCTGTGCAGAGACACTTGTACTTGTGTTGCTTCAATTTTATGGCTATGGTAAATAATGCTGCTATAAACATGAGTGTGCAAATCTCTCTTTGAGATCTTACTTTCAATTCTTTTGGGGACATTCCCGGAAGTGGAGTTGCTGGATCATGCTGTGATTCTGTTTGTAATTTTTTGAGGGCAGCCATGCTGTTTTGCACAGAGGTGTACCATTTCACATTCCCAGCAACATGCACAGAATTCCATATCCCTGTAAGTACTTGGTATTTTCTGATTTCATTTATTTGTTTTTGGATAGTAGCCATCCTAATGGATATGAGGTGGGATATCTCTTTGTTTTTTAAATTTTATTCTCTGATTATTAATGAAATTGAAAATCTCTCTCTCTCTTTTTAAGGAACTTAAACTGGTGGAGAAAATCTTTTCATAATGACCATTCTCTTAGTAAGTACTGCAAGTCTTTGCCCATTTTTGTTTGTAGTTGTCCTGTGCATATTAATTTGTAACAGTTCTTCATATGCTTTTAATATGTTGTATATTAATCCTCTGTCAGTTCTATTGCTATAAATTCTCCATTTGTGACTTAATTTCACTTTCTTCATATTAATATTATATTTTATGAGCAGAAATTATTAATTTTAAAATACACAATTTAATAAATATTTTTCTTCACAATTTGCATTTTTTCTGAATTATTTAAGAATCCTCCCCAACATGAAGCAAAAAAGAAAAAAATCTTAAATTGTCTCCTAAAACTTTTATAGCTTTCACTTTCACATTTAAGTCTTTGATCTACCTGCAATGAATTTTGGTTTTGATATGAAGTAGGGACCTGATTTCATTTTTTATGTATATGGATACCACATTGTCTAATATCTATTGAAAAGACAGTGTTATCCCCATTGATCCACTGTGTAACTTCTGTTAAATGTCATTGTAAACATATGTGGGTTTGTTCATGGGTTCCGATTTCTGTATCACTGATTTATGCTTTCTATACCTTAGCCAGCCCTACTCTATAATTGCTTAATTACCATACCTCCATATTCATTCTTAGTATCACTTCTTCTTCAAGAGCATCCTGGCTGTTCTTAACTTTTTACCGACTCATATACATTTTGTCAAGTTTTATCAAAATGAAGAAAAAACTGTGGGGCTATTGTTTGCTTTGGATCTAAAGATCAACTTTAGGAAAATGGATACTTTGAAGGCCATTTCATCCATAAACAAGTAAATGTTTACACTTATTTGGGTCTTCATTAATGTCTTTCAATAAAAGTTTTATAATTTTCACCACAAATGTCTTCTACAATTATATTAGATTAATTTGTAGATAACTTATATTTTTATGCTACTGCAAATGATGTTAATACGATGTTTAAATATACAATTTCTAACTATTGCTAGGATAGAGAAATGTAATTAATGTTTTATGTTGATCTGTACTCAACAAACTTGTTAAATTATCTGATTAACTCTAATAATTTATTTGTAGTTTCCTTTGAATTTCTAGGTTGAAAATATGACATCTGCAACCTATGACAGTTTTGCTTCTTCCTTTGAAATCCTTACATCTCTTATTTCTTTCTCTTGCTTCATTGTGCTGTCTACTATAATGTTGCGTAAAGTGGTGATTAGGATTTATTTCAGTATTACTCCATAAAGTATAATCTTTGTTTTAGAGCGCATATATATTATACATATATATATATTATACATATCATATGTATATATGTATGATATTCCTTATTAGGTTAAGGAAGCTCCCTTCTAATCTTAGCTTCCTAATGGTTACCACCATGAATAGATGTCAAATTTTATAATTTTTTGTATATTTTGAAATAATTATAATATTTCCCTCATCTTAGTCAGTCTGGGCTGCTTTGACAATGCCATAGGCTGGGTGTTTAAACAGCACACGTTTCTTTCTCACGGTTCTGGAGGTATGACTCTTGTCATGAAAGCACCGCCCTCATGCCCCGACACCTCCCAGGGACTCTGTCTCTGAATACCATCGCATTCAGGATTAGGGGCCATAGCATTCCTCCTTGAATCCATTAATTTGGTGAATTTAATTTTCTCTATTATTAAACAATACTTGCCTTCTTCAGATAAGCGCAACTTTGCTGGTTTTGTTGTGCTATTATTTTATTTAGAATTTTTATATCTGTGTGAGATATATGAACGAGGTTGGTTTGTAATTTTCCTTTCTTATACTGTTCTTGCCAGGGTTAGGTACCAAGGTTATGCTAGCTTCATAAAATGAGTTAGGGAGTCTTTAGTCTTTTGTGGTGTATACCACAAGTAATATTGTAAAGATTGGAATTTTTTTTCATTAAATTTTGGTAGAATCTATAAGCAAAACCAGCCAAGCCTGATGATTTCTTTATAGAAATATTTTAAACTATCAATTTAATTATCACTTTAAGAAAGGATTCATCGTGATGTCTGTTAATTTGGGATTAGTTTTAGAATGCTATATATTTCCTAAGAAATCTAGATTTTTCGAATTTGTTGGATTGAAGTTGCTAATCATATCTTCTTATTATCTTTTTAATTCTGCAACATTTGTTGTTATATCCCTTTTTTATTCTAAGTATTGTTCATTTGCATCTTCACTCTCTTTTTTGATAAATCATACATCAGATTTATCAATTTTGTTAGACTTTTCAAGGAGTCGAATTTACATACGTTATTTCACTCTACAGTTTGTATCTTTTCTATTTCATTAACTCTGTTCTCCATTTCTTCTTGCATCTTCAACTTCCCAGGAGAGGTCATTCTTCTTCTTTCTGAAGTACATTCTTTAGTGTAGGTCTTCTGGCATCGGACTTACTGTTTTTATTTGAAAATATTTCCACTCCCTATTCTTGAATGTACTTTCGCTATATATAGAACTCCAGGTTAGCGGTTATTTTCTTTTGGCTTCCATTGTGTCCATTGGGAAGTCTAATTTTAGTCTTATTGTTGCTCCTTTGAAAGTAATTTGTCTTTTTTTCTTTTGATGTATTTACATTTTTCTCTTCGTCTTTAGTTCTCTGAAGTTTCCCTCTGATGAATTCAGGTATGGTTTAATTGTGTTTATTCCTCTTGTGTAATTTATTCAGTATTTTGAATATGTGGACTGATGTCCTTCATTAGCCTTTTTCTCTTCAAATATAGGCTATGGCTCATTCTCTCCCTGCTTCTTCTGGAACTACATCCTCCAGATTTCTTTACCCCTCTTCCATATTTTTCATCTTTTTGTTCATTGTGTTACATTTTGAATAATTTTCAATCTATCTTCTAGTTCATGAATTCCCCCTTCCTTTGAGTCTAATTAGCTGTCATGCCATCCATGTAGTTTTATTTTCAGTTATTGTGCTTCTCAATTCTAGAAATTTTATTTATTCTTCTTTCTGATCTCCTTAATTTTTTTTTTATTTTTTATTTTTCATCCCTTACAGACAATTTCATGCTTTTATATTTTTTAGCCAGAAATAAGGCACGGGTCTTTTATAACCTGTGTGTGATAATTCCCATATCTAAAACAGCAGGTCAGTTCCTGCTGTTTGTCATTTCTGCTGGTTCTCACTCCGAGTGACTTGTTTCCCTTTTTGTTCTTAGTTGTGTTTTACTGGGTAGTGTCTACTATCCTTGCAAAAGATATTTACGGAGGATTCTTTGAGGTCTAGAGTAAAGAGTATCTTTATCGAGGAAGTATTTTTGTTTGTTTGTTTCTAGGCTCCTGGAAGCGCTACCATTTTAGGTCCACTTCAAGCAAGTTCACTGCTTCAGGTTCCCGGGACCACCTAGACAATATCAATCACACCTGCAAATCCTTGACGGGGCCATCTTGTGTCCACAACCTCCTGGGAATGTTTGTTTATCTTGCCTTTCTTTCTCTGCCTCCTTCAGCACCAGTGCAACTTAGCCTGGGGTGCAGGCCTGGGGCTGGGCTTGTTTCTCACTCCTCTGTCCTGACCCTGTGTATTGTTGGGTCCCAACTCAATGCTGGGAGCATTTCCTACTAGAATTCCCACCTTGAGACTGAGCCCTTCACTTTTTTCCCCTTTACTCCTCATGTCTGCCAAAACCGAAGCCCAGGTTTGCTAGAATCAAGAATACTCAAGGCAGCTTTGGAGCTTTGTTTATTTCTCTGTTTCTCATTTTCCCTCACATTTTTTCTGGTGTTTGGTACTATCTTGTCAGCAATTCTGGCTTTTAAAGAGACTTTTTAACATGTAACCAAATTTTTAATTACATTTAATGGAAGGATTGGTTTACACAATCTACTGCAGCATGCCATAGGAATTGGAATTAATCACCATCTCTTTTTCCCTACTGCACAAAGAACAGAAGAAATGAATTCTTAGATGTCCCTTCAGGAAGGACATGGTTCTAAAAACAGATTCTGTAGAGAAGAGATCTCTCAAAAGAGGAATGAAGACAAAGGAATACAAGAAAGATTAGAAAGTCTCTGATTTTGAATGTGGCCTTGTAATATCTACGTGGGGGGTAGTTGCCAGTGGAAGGGGAGCAAAGGAATGAACAAAGGAGGAAACAAGAAAAACATGGTATAGGTGCATGTATTTATCTGCTATTTTAAGGTCTGACAGAGATTGTAGACTTGAACCAAAAGCTATCAGTGGCCGTAAGCCATCATTTAGTGCTGAAAATGAATCCTCGTGTCTCGATAAATGGACCCTATCACATCACAATTCTCCCCTGCTACTCTGACTAAATATTTGTAAAGTGCTTATGTAAAGCTTATTGAATGTGCTTGCAAATCTAGAATATTGAACTAAATTATAACAATGGAATGAAGGCAAAATAGATGGAAGAATTTCCTGGAAGTGAGTATTGTGAAACCAATAAGCAAAAATATTTGATGATATCTCTTTATCCATGATTGTAAGATTCCGTTTGTCTCCCTGTATATAGTATATGCATAATATACAATAAAATCAGTGATGCGTGTGCATGTGTATGTATAAAAATCAGTGTTCTTCTGTAGGAAGAATAAGAATAGTCAAGATGTCCCTGGTGTTTCATTCCAACCTAACGATTCTAATAATCTAACTCTTAGGAAATTGATAGCTGAACCTCAATTTGGGTCAAAAGGAAATCTTCCTAAGAGCTATGAGATTGTTTTTAATAGCTATAGGTAGTGGAGGAAACCCTTGACATTGTCATCAGCTCAAATTGCATTTTCACTAAGGCTGCTGCTCTAAAATGGCATTTTAAGAGTCTTAAAATAAGTGCCTATTTGAACAAGTAGCCAAAATCGGCCTACATGCTGAGATTCTCAGAGCTCCTTGGGTCTCTGAGCTTATTATATTAATAATAACAGAACCTCCTTTGCATATTTTTGCTGGCATATCCTTTTGGCAACATTTTCTTCATCTATCACACTTGTGTCTGCAGTTGCTGGTGGAAAGAGTTTGGCTTTGATCAACGGGCTCTTTCTGCAAAGGGGCCATGGTTGGTCAAGGTGTTTTTGAACATCTGGAACATGTCTTTTCTCTGGAGACCAGAAGACTTTACTGCCAGCACATTAGAATTTCAGTGTTACAAATAGGCTTCAAAAAGCTCTGGGCATGAGAGACTTTACAGGAACCTATAAAATCTGCATTCATCCCAAGACCTTGAGACCTTCTTTGGGATTTGTAGCATCTGCTATTAATATATTGGTGTCTCTGCCTCCCATCTCTCTTACCCAATCTGTCTGTCATGCATATCACAGTCAGATTCATGTTCCTGAAGTTCTGAGAAAATCTTTTTCTTGATTAATATTCTCTCTGGATAGAGAATGAAACAATGGTTACCAGGGGCAGGGGTTGGGGGAGAAACTAAGGAGATGTAGGCCAGAGGATACAAAGTAGCAGATAAGTAGGATGAATAAGCGTAGAGATCTAAGTCTGACATGAGGAGGAAAGGTAATAAAATTGTGCTGTATTAGGGATTTCTGCTACATAGGTAGATTTTAGCTGCTTTTGCCACAATAAAAGAGGGGAGAGTAACTAAGTGAGATGACAGCTGTTAATTTGCTTCACTATAGTAACCATTGTACTATCTGCATGTATCCGGTAACATCACGGTGTACACCTTAAATATACACAATAACATTTATTTAAAGAAAAAAGGGATATTTCTCGGTTACTTCCCACTTTCTGAAGTTCAATCCACCCAGTCTTATTTGCACTTCTGCTCAGCTCCTCACCTGCTATGTCACTCGGATTGGTCCCCGACTATCCCACTCCCACACCACATTCACCTTCATTTCCCACCTTCGTTCCATGTTTAGAAAGGGGCAGGCCCTGACCCAGGACTTCCACGACCCCCTCCTCCTCCCCAGGCCCCTGCCTCCTGCACAGCCCCTGTTCTCATCACCCTTTCTAGACTTGCCCCTTCTGACCCCTAGTTACCACTCTTGTCAGGGTCTGGCCGCCACTCGTCTGCAAAGGAATGGGGTACATCTTCACCCCCTCTCGCCTTCTTTCTCCCCAGCCCCATTCCTGAGCTACGGAATAATAACAACAGCCACTATTAAGTGTTTAAATTTTTTATTTTAATCCTTCCACATCCCATTTCACTGATGAAGAAAACAAGATCCAGGGAAGTAAAGAAGCTTCTCACTCACCTGCAGAGTGGAGATTCACAACTAAACGTGTCTGGCACCAAAGCAAGTCAACTTTACTACTTTCTGATGATAACAGAGTTTTATACCCTTTACCTTCTCTCTTTTCCTTCTTTCCAAGAGTCCCTAGGAGATAATTTAGTTATTTAAGGTGCAACATGATATAGAAGAAAGAGGCAGGCCTTTCAATCATACTGACCTGAGCTGGAATCATATCTTCAAGACTTACAAATGGACTGATTTCGGGCAAACGACTTCAGCTCTCTGTCCTTTGATTTTCTCATCTCCTAAAAAGGAGGTCACGGTGTCTCAGAACCCAGCGAAGGGCCTGGTATATCATAGACATTCGATAAACACATATTAATTTCTCCCTTCTTTCTTTCCCTTATTTTTCTCTCCTTTCTCTCATTTTCCCTTTTTTATTATCATTTTTAATTCTATCTCACATTGACCAAAATATCAAGTACTACTAAAAGACAAGCAGGGAAATTTGAATACTGAATTTTTTAATATAGTAGAATGTACATTTTTATGTATGATAATGGTACCATAGTTATGTTTTTAAAAGAGTTCTTATTTTTAGAGACACTCACTGAAGTATTTATGGATGCTGTAATAGGATGTCTAGGATTTGCTTTGATAAAACCCGGTGAGGTTGGGTGTTGGGAAACATGCGACAGTAAGGATACGGGTGAAACAAGATTTCCTGTGAGTGGATAATTGTTGAAGCTGAGGGATGAGTACACGAGGACTTCTTATACTATGTCTCTACTTTTTTTTTTTTTTTTTTTTTTTTTTTTTTTTTTTTTTTTTTTTTTTTTTTTTTTTTGAGACAGAGTCTCACTCTGCCACCTGGGCTAGCATACAGTGGTGTCATCAAAGCTCACCGTAGCCTTCAACTCCTGGGCTCAAGCAATGCTCTCACCAGCCCCAAGTGGCTGGGACTACAGGTGACCACCCGCACACTTGGCTAATTTTTCTATTTTTTGTAGTGATGGGGTCTCACTCTTGCTTAGGCTGGTCTTGAACTCCTGGCCTCAAGCAATCCTCCCGCCTCGGCTTCCAGGAGTGCTGGGATTACAGGCGTGAGTCACCGCCCCTGGCATATGTCTGTACTTTGCGTATGTTTGAAAATTTCCAAAATAGAACATTTTCTGAAATGCCCAGTGCAGAAGCCTCAAGCCTCAGCATCTTCCCCCACTCTCATGGAAGTCCCCGTTCTCCCCGACAGCATTCTGGGCAGCTTTCTCCATGCTTGCCCGGCACCTCCCGGGCTATTTCAGACTGCGTGCCGCCAGCACCGCACTGCTCCGCCCCCGCAGCTGGCGTTTGGACAGAAATCTTTTCCTGACCCCAGATGGCATCGCAGCTTCCTCAGTCTCATCCTGTCAGCATATTTTTTCCAGGCACCTGATTCTTGGATGTGGCAGCAATAAAACCAACCGAGAGCGTTTGGCCGGCCGCGCCGGGGCAGGTATTTCCCATTCTGACGCCGTCAGCCATCTGAGCACGCTGCTTCCAAGAGCTCTGTGATAACCGCCGAGTAAGAATTTCTCGGACTGCAGTGCGTGCTTTTAGACTTCTGCTCAGGGCGCTCCCAAGGGACGGAGAGCCACTAGGATGGAAGATATACAAATATTACTTATTATTAATCGAAATGCTGGGGCAAAAAAGCAATTTTATGGGTTGCATTTTATTGGGACGCTGATGTGTGAAAAGTAAAGAACAAGAGCTCCGGGTTTATTTGTTCTGCTGTTTGTCACACCATGGGGCTCTTTGGGTCAATTGTATATATTAGAGCTGAGGTTCATGGAAATAAAAAGATAAAGGGCTGAGGGCCCGCAGTCTTGGCGATTTCATAAGGAGCAAACCAAAAAAGGTGAGCGTGGCAGGTCAGGGCTGGCCCTGCCACCTCAGTGGGTGTCCCCATCTGGTGCTTGCAGGAAGGGCCTTTGAGGACTGTGGGTGTTTCCCGTGGTCTCATAAATCTACTGGGTGGTCAAGGACAAAGCCCCTCCCACTGGGCTGTGCTTTACTTCTCAGGCCAGGTCAGGGAGATGAAATCAAGATGCCGTTCCAGTTATCTTTTCTGAGGCAGAAATCTCCCCTTGCTTCCAATGCCACGCATCACTTCATACTTCCAAAGTACTTCAGATCGGCCCGGCAAGGTGGCTCATGCCTGTAATCCCAGTGTTCTGGGAGGCTGAGGTGAAAGGATTGCTTGAGGCCAGGAGTTCAAGACCAGCCTGGGCAGCATGGTGAGACCCCTGTCTCTGCGGAACAAAAAAAAGCACTTAAAATCTGTCTCTCACTGAAGCCTCGCAGTCCGTGAGGTAAGGCAGGTATTACTGTCCCTATCTGACGACTTGGGACGCTAAGGCTGAGAGACCTTGTTCAAGGACACACAGTCTCCATGGTGCAGCTGGGACAAGAACTCAAGTCTCTTGCCCTCTATATTCTGTGTTTTTCTTCCCAAAGTGAGCACGAGTTTTCATGCTCAGAAGCTATCGGGCTCTTTAAGGAAACGGGCAGGGAGAGTGGCAGCAAAGTAAACTTCTATTGGACTCCACAGCTGCATCTCTTACTTGTCAAAATCCAGTCAACACTGACAGTCACTGGGGAGGAAGACGGCAACAATGATGACAATGGCCCCAGATAACCCTGTCGCTCTGCAGTGCCGAGTGGAGCCCACACCCTCTGCTCTCTGCAGTAAAGCCGCATCGGCAATCTGGTGACTTCCCAAAACCCGGCTGGCGATAACTGTGCCTTTTCGTTAATCTAGATGCAATTATCCTGCTCCAAACCTTCTTCTCCTCTTCCCTTTTGTCCTCCCCTCCTTCCTTCAGTTAACACATACTGAGTACCCACTCTCTGCCAGGCACAGGCTGGGCCATGAGAACGGTGAAAATACTTTGCATCTGTGGACAACCGTGTAGTCACGTCCATCTTTATCACCATTTCCTACCCAGAATGCCCACTCCCCTCCCTCCTTCAACCCACTCCTTCCTTGTCCAAGAAGTTTTTCCTGCCTTCGTCCCCTAACAACTCAAGGCACTCCGTTCCCCAGCAGAGCCCTGTGGCTTTGCATACAGGCGGCACAACGTCATCCTGGTGTTGAGGAAAAGGGCTCAGACAGGCGTTCTTTCAGCTGTTTGCTTAACTCCAGGACCATTTATCCGTGTGGCCTCAGGCAAGTCACTTGAACTTTCTGAGTCTCAATTTCACCCTTTGTAAAATGGAGATGATAAAAACTGCCCAATTTACATAGAAATGATCCTTGGCATAAAAGCCAATGGAAAAGTGCAGACAGTACCTAATCACTGCTTTAATATTTATGGTGTTTCTATTAAATGTAGACACTAGATAGGATATAAAACTGCACTCTCGAAGACTTACAGTAGACCTACAGTATAGCTTGGGAGGAAGGATTCATAAATGATCAAATACAAGGCCACGAAAGGTGCTAGGGAAGCTCAGAGAAGGAAGAAGTAAATTCTGACCGGGGAGCTCAGAGACTGTACAGTGATGGAGGTGGCCTCGTGCTGGACAGTGAGAGACCAGCGTGGCTGAGACACTTGGAAGGGGGAGCTGGAAAGACAATATGTGCAGCGGGAACATCGCCAGCGAATGGCCAGGCTTGGGCAAGTGGGTGTTGTGCGAGACGCTGAGTGGTTTAGTTTGGCTGAAGCGGAAGGGTTCCAGAGGAGAGTGATCCAAGATAAACCCAGACGTGTGGATTTGCAACAGATTGTCACAGGCTGGGCTTCAGAATTTACACTTTATTTGAGAAGCCACATAGAGCCATGGAAGTCCTTTGCCTACGGAAGTGCTCAGATACGAGAAGGCAATCTTGGAAGATTCCTCTAGCAGGAAAGTGGGGATGACATTGAACGGGTGCAAGTTATAAAGCGCAGTAATTGTTATTCGCTCCGATTAAGCTGTATCAACACCTGTATCTTCTTGTAGTCCGATCCCTTCTCTCTGTACCATCTCACACGTCCAGTGCTCGCATTGGCATGTGGCGGGAAATCGCTGGTCCTAACTGGCTGATGGCCGGGTTCCAGTTCTGTGTGTACGCACTCAAGCCCAGTGCAGCTGCTGTCCAAGGCATCAGCAAAGGATAGGAGGGAGAGACCCAACACCTCTAAGCTGAAGGTGCACCTCTCCTCCCTCCACCTTTTCTGCTCAGGTTTCACTCCCAGAGCCTCACAGCTTCAGTCACTAACGAATAAAGTGGTAGAGACAGCTGTCACAGAGCTCCTCCGGCAGGAGCCTGAGCGGATGTTCTAACCACTGGGATGCGGAGCCAGAGATGCTGACTGGCAACAGAGCTTGAATGCTGAGCCTTCCCTGTTCTTTAATAACAGGCTCTGCCAGGCTCATTGTACGATGGGAATGATAAAAGCTGCTCCATTTACATATAAGACCACATAAGACTGTGAATGATAGAGCACTCCACTGGCAGGAAATGAATAGCTGGAGGCTTAGCTACAAACCTCCCTTCTGTCTCAATGGGAGATCTCAGAGAAGAGAAGCAGGCACAGATCAACACTTTGTTGTTTGCATGTTTGTCTGTTGTACCAGGGAAAGGAAATAGTGCCCAGGAACATTAGAGTCCCAGGAATTAATGAATAGTTATATAAGATAATCATACACTTTGTGTGCTGGAGCCAGCAAACTGCAGATACCTTTCTCGTCCCTTGCGTTAGGACTCATTATAAGGACCCCAAATTATCTTCACATCTCAGCATCCTAAGTTTCCTCATTCTCTGATCAAATTTTTGACTAAAGTGGGAGGGAGGGGAGTACAGGAAACCATGAAGTAGAGGGAATAACTGGTGAAGTGCACAAAGGTATGTGAATAATTATAAAGTAATAAAAATAACTACCATTTATTGAGCCCCTACTATGTATCGGATATTGTGTTGGACACTTACCAAATGTCATTTCCTTGACTGTTTTTAACATTCAACATGTATTTTTCATTTCCTTCCTTCCTTCCTTCCTTCCTTCCTTCCTTCCTTTTGTTTCTTTCTATTTTTGAGAGACAAAGTCTTGCTATGTCACCCAACTCCTGAGCTCTCACACAGCCTCCTGAGCAGCTGGGACTACCGGAGTGTGTCAGGCTAACGTGTGTTTTTGTTCCCATTTTAAAGATAGGCAAACCAAGGCTGAGGGGGCTTGGCCATCATTCTATGTAATATTATATCAGAAAATGTGTGTTAAAGGGAGAAATTATGCCATAAATATCACATAAGAAGACCAACATTTCTCTAGTATTTTATTTGCAAAGTTCTTTCACATGCAACAAACCGTATCTCCAGGGGGAAAAAGAAGACTCAGGAAATGAGATCAGAGGAACTAAGATGTACTGAGACATTCCCATGTGCCAGGGACACGTATCGTCATGTTTAATTTTAAGGTGTCATTGTCTCCCCTTTGTAGAGGAGTGAAGTCAATCTTTGCTCCAAAGAGTGAAGTAACCTGCGGTGGTTATAATTCATAAGTGATTGAGTCAGGATTAAATTTCATATTGAATTTAGTTAGAGGTGAGGTATTTTTAATGATGGTTTGAACCAGAGATGGAGGAGACACACCCTCTGCATCCCTGCATAAGTTTCTGCATATTGTGGTTTTAAACACCCACCGAGTATCTATTCAGAGCCTGCTACTGGGATCAAACATCTGTATTTCCAGCTTGCTAGAGAGACGTATTCACACAGACCCCGGGGTATGCCGCAGACGTAGGGATGGGCTAGAGCTCTTCCACAGTGCAGTGAGGACCCCTGAATGTGGCCTGGGGGACATGGGTACCGCAAGGAGTGGGGAGGAGTGGAAAGAGCCAGAGATTTTGATCACATGTGGAGATAAAAGACAGTAAAGCCTGTGATAAAACAGAAGTGAAAAGACCTTATGTCCAGAAATGTGCCCCGGCCATTGATAAATGCAGTGTGAGACCAGCTAACAATAGAAAAGCTTAAATTCTACCAGGATGCTAAAATGATGGTCATTGAAAGCAGGAAAGCATAACTGTCACAAGCTTAACAGAAGCTCTTGGGTATATTAATAAAACCATTCATTATTTTTGTAAAAATTATATTTTATGATCCTGCTAAGCAAGTCAAATATGAAGTGAGGGATGGAATACGTGCCATCATTCAATTTTAGTGAGAAAATGTCAATAAATAATGAAAAGGAACAAAAAACTGAACACTTGATCTATTCTTAATTTATTCTCTGAGTAGGTGTACAGCAGCAATTATTACGTGAATGTCATTACATGTAAGATAGAATAAACATACCTCGGTGCTTGGTGGTACTCATAAAAGGTGGTACTCATTTGTTTTTTTTTTTGTTTTGTTTTTTTTTTTTTGAGACATAGTCTCACTCTCTTGCCTGGGGCGAGTGCCGTGGCGTCAGCCTAGCTCACAGCAACCTCAAACTCCTGGGCTCAAGCGATCCTACTGTCTCAGCCTCCCGAGTAGCTGGGACTACAGGCATGCACCACCATGCCCGGCTAATTTTTTCTGTATATATTTTTAGCTGTCCAATTAATTTC